>PVJO010020277.1:0-32378 GCA_004026905.1 Hystrix cristata | reverse complement strand
AATTCTCATATGTTTGAAAGGTGGTTGGATCATGGGGTCACAATACTCATTCATGGATTCATCCACTGATGAGTTCAGAACTGAATATGCTGTTGGGAGATGGGACCTGGTTGGAGGTGGGTCACTGGGGTATGAACTAGAAGGCTGTATTCTCGTCCCTGGTTCTTCCTCTCTCTCTGCTTTTTGGCTGCCAATGAATTAGCAGCTGGCTTCCATCATGCTATTTCTGCCTTAGAGCCAGCTGACTATGGACTGAACCTACTGGGAACTGTGAGCCAAATTCATCTCTCCTCCTTCAGGTTGTGGATGTCGGGTATTTTGTCCTGGCAATAGTCAGGGCCACACCTGCATCCTTTTTGCCCTCATCTTCCCCACAGTCCTCTGATGTGGACATGCCACTCCCTTCTCACAGACAGGAACACTGAGGTTCAAGGAGATGAGTAACTTGCTTTAAATTCCCAGCATGCAGCAGATACGAATAGGTAGAGTGCTCAGACAGGGCTTTGTGATGGCAAGGCTGGCTGTGTCCTCATACCGAAGGGACCGTGCAGGTGACAAGTGGCACGAGAGAGCCAGACAGCCCTGCGCAAGCCTCAGAGCAGAGAACTGATGGGGGAAACAAGGATGACATAATTGACAGTCAAGCCTAGTGTGTGGTTCCTCTACAGCGACCCAGAGGGTGACATCTTTGCTTTCCAAAAGCAATTTTCATGCTCTGCTTCACCTAAAGTCTCCAGTAAAACTGATAGGATTATAGGAACTATGATATTTAAACACATTTGTTCTAATTAAAATTTAAACAAAGATATCTAAACTTGTGCTAACACAACAATAAAACAAGGCATATTTTACTTTGCTATGTAATTGGGAAACTATTGATTCAGAATTAATGATAACTTATTTAGGGAGTAAGTGAAAAATATACATTTGTTAAAGACAAAAATATTTCTCATGCCTGTAATCCCAGGACTGAGGGAGGCTGAGACAGGAGGATTGCAAGTTGTAGTTCTGTCAGGGTGACTTAGTGAGACTATACTTCATTTTTTTTTATTATTACCAAGAATATGTATTGGTACATTGTATTCATAATGATCATAATCAGCATAGTTATTTTGTACCTGTACATGATGTATCTTGGTTTCCCCCCTCCCCTCCCCACCCTTCCATTCACCCACCCCTCTCTATTTGCAACAAGTTTATTTACACTTTTTCATTTTTTTCCCTTTCATATTACTTTTCTTTTAACCTTCTTCTTTATGCCCCTTTTCCCTATCTAGTTCTCCTCTCTTTTGAATACTGTCTCTTTTTTTTTTAAAACATAATATCTATTCTACCCCTTTGTCCTTATTTACACTTATGGTTTCTTATATCAGAGAAACAATTCGATGTGTACTAATAAGTGTCTGATTTACTTCATTTAATAGTATGTTCTCAAGGAACATCCATTTACATACAAATGACTCTAGTTTATCCTTTCTTATGGTGGTGTAGTATTCCATTGTGTAGAAAAACCACATCTTCTTTAGCCATTCATTAGTTGTTGGGCATTTAGGTTGTTAATAAAAAGAACTGGGAATATAGTTTTTGGGGAGGAGTACCCATGTTTGATCCTCATTATCTCAAAAAAACCTCTAAAATCAAATTAACAAGATGTTAGAGATGCAACTGACCTGATAGAGAATGAACTTCTACATACTTATTAATCAAACAAATCATTATGTATTTCAGTTACTTTTCTCCTTGCTGAGACAAAATACCCAATACCCAAAGTTAAAGGAGGAAAGATTTATTTGGCTCACAGTTTGCAGAAGTTTCAGTTTATAATTGGCTGACTCGAAGGCAGGGTGGCATGGCAGAGGGGCATCATAGAGGAGAAATAGTTTATGGTAGGCAGAAGGCAGAAGGCAGAAAGCAGAAGCAACGAGTGATGTAGCAAACCAGCAAGATATAATAGTAGCTTCTTTCTGCCTCTTTTATAGTCTATCTAGGCTATCCAGTTTGGGACAGGTGCCAAACAAATCAGTGGACCAATTTAGTAATACCCACCCTTAATCCCAGCATCACATGTTCTAGAACCAGCTGCCTCTGAAAAAGCGCCACTTATGACCACAGAAGGCTTTGGGTAGACATCTGTAAACACAAGCTATAACACCATGTATTAATTAAAATATATTCCCAAAGAACTCTAATTGCTAAGACTTAGTTTGACAATCAAGCATGACGAAATACCTTCCACACAAAAAAACTGAAATTCTAAATGAGTTATTCAAACTTTTTACTAATTCAGATGACTTATCACTAGTCAGAATTCCTAAGATGCTGCTCTATTATTTTAGGAGCAATTCTTTTCTTAAATATAGTATGTGTAAAGGGCAGAAGACAGATGATAAAATTTGAAAAATATTTGCAATGCACCATGTCTAAAACCGATGAAAAACAAAGTACATGAAGATTAATAATTTTCACAGCCCCATTTGTTATCTCTCTCTCTCTCTCTCTCTCTCTCTCTCTCTCTCTCACACACACACACACACACACACACACACACACACATAATCTTCTGTATATTACTTTGAAAGGAGACTTTTTTTTTGGTGCTGGGGACCAAACTCAGGGCCTTGCGCTTGCTAGGCAAGTACTCTAACCACTGAGCTAAATCTCCTGTATACTACTTTGAAACTTACAAAAGCTAGTTAAAAAATAATTCTTAGGAAAAGAGATGTAAGTGAGAAAATGACAAAGCTGTTTGCTCCTGTTGCCATGCCTCCGCTCCCCTGGCCCTCTGACCCGGGGAAAGCTTGCCTGCACTGTAAGCCAAACTGAACCAGCATGCAGGCTCAGGGCAGCTGCCAGCCCTTCATGACATCTTTCTGGATTTCTCCCTAACCAAAAATAATGTCTCGCACTGGATAACTGCAGCACTATCTTAGCACTTCTCTTTGTCATTGCCATCATGCTAAAGTCAGTGTTCATGCTTCCGCTCTGCTCCTGGGATGTGAACTGCTGCATGCTAACAGCGGCACATTCCCACCTGAGTGGACTTTGGCACACCCCGTGTCCTCATGGTGTGACCAGGCACACTGGAGGAAGTGAGGGGAAGAAATGGACTCAGAAGGGCAGGAGAGAACTGAAAAAGCAAGGAACAGGGGATGTGGTGGGGTGAGTAAAGGGAAGACAGAGAGAGAAAAGGGAAAGTTGAGAAAGGAAGCATAAAGGAAAGGAAAAAGAAAAGGAAAGAAAATGTGATCAAAGTTAGCTAATTATACCCATTTATCTCTTCTTCCTAGGAGAAAACACATACACACACATGCATGCACATGTATGCGCACAAACTTTGACAACAAATGTAACCATATGGTGAGAAGACCACTGAGATTCAACATTTAAAAAATCTCAGCGTATTTGTGGAACATTAAAAGGTACATGAAAAATAGTAGCATTACTCGCAGTAGTTACATGGGGAAAACAACGCAGGAGTACTTGGATGGCTAAATGGATAATAGAGTGTAGTTTATACAGTGGAATATTAATGTAGCCTTAACAAGGAAAGATATTTTGACATAGGTGACAGTATGAATTGATTTGGGCTAAGAGAAAAAAAACAAGTCATAACAAGGCAAATACTGTATGGCTCAATTTACATGAAGTCCTCAGAGTAGTCAATCTCATTGTTATGGCTGTGTCTAGATGACCCCCTAAAGCCTCACACAGTCATATGGGACTTTTTGGAGGTGGCTGGATCTAGAGCAGGTGCCGCTGGGATCAAGGATGTGATGCTGGGATTGAGTCCTGGTGCAGTGCTAGGATTAAGGATGCCTCACACCCAGTGTGGGTACTACCCGCCTTAAGGGTGTGTAGCCCAGATAGGATATGAGGGACAGGAGAGTTGCTTGTTGCTTGTCACTTGCTGCCTTCTGCCTGCCATGGACTGTTTCTCCTTTGTGATTCCCCTCTGCTGTGCCACCCTGTCTTGGAGCCCACCAACTATGAAATGAAGCCTCTACAAACTGTGAGCCAATTAAAGCTTTTTTTTTTTTTTTTTTAACTTTGAGGGTCTGGTATTTTATCTTAGCAATGAGAAAAATAACTAAGCTGCTCATGGACACAGAAATTACCTTGGTGTTTGCAGGGTCTTGGCTGGGGGCTGGGAGTTATTGTTTAATGTGTTTCATTTGGGCAAGTCGGAGAAGTTCAGGAAATGAATGGTTGCACAGCCATGTGAGTGCATTTAATACAACTGAGCGACATACTTAATGTGGTTAAGATGGTACATTTTTCATGTTATGTGTATTTTACAAGGATTAAAATTAAAAAAAAAAAGATGGAGAGAACTTTTAGTTTCAGCCATGATGGAGCAACAAGAGGCAGATTTATTCTCCCATTTTAAAAATAAAAAGCAAACCAGACAAAATAGAAGAAACCCTGATTTTCAGACACTGACCGCAGTTGGCACAGGGTGGCGATCCCTGCAGAGAGAAAACAGATGGCCACCTTAGAAAAGTTTCTGTCCCAGGTGCAGGAACCCAGCGGGTCTCAGAGGGGGCCATGAGTAGACAAGATGGAATTGAGAGGCCTGGAAGGCTAAAGTGTGCGATGTGGAACCCCAGAGTGGAGGCAGCTATACAGGCAGAGCTTTGGACATGTGAGGGGTCCCTTCTGGTTTTTTCCTGGGTGCTGTTTGTGTTTATGACCAAGGAAACTACCAAACCAGGAGCAGCAGGAGGAGTCAGGATCATCCTGAGAGCCCACCTGGGGCCAGAGTGTGTGCTCCACAGACCCTCACACACAGGGCAGTATGGGTTTGTCTACAGCAGACCTGTGCTGCTGTAGGGTGTAAACCAGCCCCTCTGGCGGAAAGAGACTAATGCTGGACAGAAGGTAGGGTGGAACTAAGGGAAAAGAGAGTGTCAGCAATGGTCAATATGTGAACAAATATGAAAGACCTGTTTCACATTTTTAAAAGTTCCTTTAAAAAGTTAGAGAGGCAGTTAAGATGTAGAAGACTTGATCAGAGCTATTAACCAGCTTGACCTAATTGATATTTACAGAACACTCCACTGAACAACAGTAAAATACTAATTCTTTTTAAGTGCACATAGAACATTTGCCAAGATATTCTGGGCCATAAAACAAATCTCAATGAATTTAAAAGGATTAAAATCGTGCAAAGTATGCTCTCTGACCACTACAGAATTAAATCGGAAATCAATGAAAGAAAGATATTTGGAAAACCCCCAAGTAGTTGTGTTTTAACAGCATACTTATAAATAACCCATGGGTCAAAGGAGAATTACAAAGGAAACAAGAAATATTTTGCCATGACTAAAATAAAAACCTAATAGATCAAAAATTGGGGATGTACCTGAAGCAGTGCTTTAGGGATATTTACAGCATCAAGCACTTACACTAGAAAAGAAGAAAGGTCTGAAATCAGGAACCCAAGTTTCCACCTTATGTAATTTAAAAAAAAAGAATATAAGAAAGAAAAGTGAGTGTATGTGGGGGTGTGGGAGTGTGGGAGCGCGTGGGCATTTGTCCTCATTCCTCCTGCTTCATAGTCACTATGTAGCTTCACCGTATTCAGCTTTACATCCATGTTCCAGAAGCAGAGAAGATGCCAAGGTGGTGTTAGCCACACCTCCCCTCCACCCCTAAACTTGGTAGCACTTCTGGAAGCCCTATTTGTCAGGTTCCCACTAAATTCTCACTGGCTGGAACTTTGTTACATGGTCATTTCTTACTGGAAAGGTACAGGGGCTGGGCTCTGAGTCAACCGAACTACAATGTGCTGTGACCCAGGTGAAAGCACCCAACAAACCCTAAAAAGCCATATAAAAGTGAGTGATTAGCATCATTAAAGTCTGATAATTAAATTCGTGAATTATTTCTTGTAGTGATTAAGAAATTGAATCTATGAGTATCAAGTCCCTGAGTTGATATTTATCATGATCTTTCTTCACCTACAACGATTTCCTTCACACCTGTTGGATATTTCGTGCTGTTTTTACTCTACAATATAAGCTTTTACTCTATTGAGTTCAAATCAAAACTCTTAGAAGAATGAATAAGCAAAGCTTGTATGGGAGACATGTTCAAAATTGAGAGCCAGGCAATAAAGATAACATCATTCTGCTTTTGTTCCAGTGCACACCTTCCTGGTAGTAAAGCACATTTTTTTTTTTTAGATTTGATACTCTGACTTTGAAGCTGTCCAGGAAGACATAGTGATGGAGATCCTGGAGCATCATGCAGCTGCAAACCAAGGCTGAGGATTCCCAGGATGGACGGCTGCATCCTGGGAGCTTTTGCCTTTACAAAGTTGTCAGAAGAAGGAAGCCCCACTCCCCACTGCCCCAGAGATCAGAGTCTGGCCCTGACGCCTTGCAAAGGTTGTATGGAGGTCTGGGGTAGGTGGGGAGCATGTAGTTTTACTTAGATATTATAGTCATTAAATTTCCTGGCTCAGTCGTTACAGCCCCCAAGCCCAGAAGGCCACAGTAGAAGCTGTTAGATTTAGCAAGAGCCACGCACGGTTTAAAACTGTCCCTGATTTAAGTTACAGGAGTAAGTAAATTACATTTTATGAAAGCTTTGACTTTTAATACTATCAGCAGTATATTAAAATGTTCTAAGGATTATTTATGATATATATTTTAAAAATGGGTCCAGCCACAATGATTGAAAGCAGGAAAGCTTCAAGCATAAAGTGCTTAAGGCACTCCTTGCCATACTGAAATCTCCAGAGCAATGCTTACAAACTTCCCATGTCTGTTAGTGAATTTATTCTCGTGTTTTAAACATCTCTGCAGTGCCCACCCCTTGTGAAGCCAGGAGGGATACTGCTGGCAGTCAGGCTAAGAGGTTCAGAAAGAGAAATCAGGTCACATATCAAGATTCCCTGTCTCCAGCAGCACAAAACTGTGGGTACTTACACAATTCTTGCTCTTCATACCCTGCTCACATGTTCCTGGTCTACCAAGAGTTGACCATGCTTCCTTCAAGCCAAATGATTTTTGTATAAATACTGGTGGCATGAGCAATATTCATTCTAAATGCCAATATGGTTTGTTTGGTATCTAAATGATGGCAAGTTTTTTTTTTTTTTTTAAATCTTATCAGGATCAAATGCTGTGTGGATCACTTTCTACTTTAAATAAAAGAAGAAACAAGTGACCATTTCGTAGATTTCAGAAAAATAATGTATTTTCTCTTATTCTCCAATTAAAGGCTAGGGACTGTTAACTTTTCTTTCCCTGCTTGAGTAATGTGGCTTCTTCAGGAATCCACTTAGCAAAGTAGTTACTTCAGGTCATTAAAACAGAGTGCTGCCAAGTAAAAAAATGTGCCCTAAAGCAAAGAATAAATAAATAGTCATAATGCTAGAATTGGAAGTCACATTTGAAAGTAAGCGTGTAAAATCCTTAGTACTGGTCCAGGAACACCAAATTTAGACAAAAAAAGGTTTCCAGGCAGCAGTGGGTGGCTCAGGAGCAGGGTCAGGTGCGGTGAGGATCAGGCGGGGGCTTGAGACCGTGAAATAACGACCATCTGCAGGGCAAGGCTGGGAGCAGCGTGAGGGGACACGCTGAGCATGGGCAGACCCAGCCCATCCCTGAGGAAGAATGGAGCATGCACTTAGCATGCACTTGCCCGCGGTGATTAACCTCAACTCTGAAAGTACTCACTCTCCCTTCACCTCCTAACCAGGGCTGCTGAAGCGGACTCCAGAGGACAGCTGGGTGGGTGACAAGTGCAGACCACCAGACATCCACAGAACACTTGAGGGAGTGGAGATGTTTTAACCTAAAGAAATAGCAGGCAAGCAGAAGGTGTGGGAACCAGGCTCAGGTACCGGAAGCTGCTATGTGGAATAATGAGGGCCACCAGCACGCTATGCATCAGTCCATCTGTTTCTATGGCAGGAACCTGGGCTGGGCACGGTAGCCCCTCAACACAGCAGGCAGAGCAGATGTCCCCAGCGCACCAGCCAGTGTCTATGCTCCCAACTACTGGGCTTTGCTGCCCTCGTGGAGGTAGAATTGAGGGTGTCATGTTTGACTCAACATGTAACAGAATTTCCTAACAATAGGAACTGCATAGAATAAAACCCTAAAAACAGTCCCGTGAGTTAAGTACTACTAGGTTCATTTCACAGAGACGCAAACAGACTTGGAGGGCTGAAGATGCCCCATGTTCCCACATTTGGCAAACAGCAGAAAGGGACTCACACTCTGTTTTGTCTGTTTCCTGAATTTGTGTTCTTTGCGCTGGAATGTAGTGTGTCCAGGGCATGGGAAGAATGCAGGCTGAGAATCACAGCAGCATCCTCCGGAGTAACCAAGACACACTGAATTCAACTCTTCCCTCACGCTGAAGGAGAACTTGAGATCTGCAGAGGAAGTAGCTCTGCATGAGTAAGGGGTGCAGAGCCGAGGCCAGAACTCAGGCACCTGAATCCCCCACGATTTTCTCTGTTGCCCTGAGCCATACGCACAGCTGGACGTCCACCTGGGTCCCAGGGCTTATTATCAGGTTCATGCTTCTGCCGCTATAAAAATGCAACACAGCTGTTCTTGATCTGGGCACGATGATTCACTATGGGTCTCTTTAGGGAGTCTGTACTGGTGAAAGACTTCATTACTTATGTGCAATCGTTTGCCTCCTCCCTGCCATGATCATGACTTCCCAGAAGATGAAGGGTACGTGGTCACCCAATGAGGAGGGCTTGCCACGTGACATGGGAGAAGGTGACAGCGTACTGGGTCCCAGCAGTGGATTTAGATGTTGTGGGTTTCTGCTTGCGCTCTGGAGCACCTGTTGACCACCAGGAGGAGAGAACAGCCCAGATGGCTGCCTGTGCGGGCTCAGTCTTGGCAGGAGAAGCCATGGAGAGCATAGCCAAGCACAGCAGAGCTGCAGCCGCCTTGCAGGACTCATGACGGAAATGTAAGTGTCTGGCATCGGAGGCCACGGGCATTTGGGTGTTGTTAGTTATGGCAGCAAAATCTGACTAATACAGAAATTGGTACATAGATATAGGTTCTGCCATTACAAAGCCCTGAAATATGGGGCAGTGGTTTTGGGTTCAGGTGATAACAAGCCAGAAAACTCTTCATGGGAAGCTGGAAATATGGCAACACAAAGTATGCAATGCAGAAACATTTGGCAAAGGAAAAGAAAGACATCTGTAATAACTTAGAAGGTAGAAATGTACTTACTAGCCTTGTTTCAAAACTGAATGTTTCCTGTGTGAATTGGTTGTTATAGGATGCCTTTGATAAAACGCCTCGGGAAGGAAATGTCCTCCTACCCCCAAGTACTTCTACCACTTTGCAAACACAATTGAAAGGGAAAGCAGAGAATCCAGAAATTCCACAAGTTGAAGGATTTGAAAATAGACCTGGTGCTCAGTAAATTCAGGTTGGCCATGAAGGCACAGCCTACTGGTAAAGAACAAATCAAATTATGAACATCAGTCCTTTTTTTTGAAATCTCTAATTGGATCAGCAAGCTCCCCAGTGCAAGTGTTTAGTTGCACAAAATGGCCTGAAAAAAGGGATCCAGAATATGCTCTCGTTGGAAGCATGAAATGATCTGTGTTCTTATAACTGAATTGAGAGAAAGAACCAAACACAAAATAATAGTGGGAGTGTGACACCCCACATGGAGCTAATAGGAATCATTAGGCCGATCAAAAACAAGCATGGTAATTTCAAAAGAGATGAATTGCTAATCACAATTGGAGGCTGGATTAAAACAGACTGTGTGGTTGGAGACCTACAGCTACTGTTGGTGCTCATCTATTTTAGGTAAGGAATCAGGATAAGAAATCTCAGCCAGGTCTGGGGATTTAGCTCAAGTGGTAGAACACTCACTGGCAAGTGTAAGGCCCTGAGTTCGATCTCCAGCACTCCCCAAATCTCAGCCATCAAAGAGGGCATTATCTTCTAGTCACTTCTTCTGGGGAAGCAGGCAGAGTGACAGACGAGCATGACTTCAAGATGGCAAATCCGCAACAGTGCAAACAATGGACTGGGAGATTCCTTATCGGGAGACATTCTCTATTCCCAGAGCAGGAGACCCCCCTCTCCATATTTGCCTCACAGGGTATAAGGACGGGTTGACTACGGTGGGCCCTCTTCTTTCCCAGGTAGGCTTATTGAGCCCATTCCATCTCCCTTCCTCTGCTGTGTTTCTGCTCACCCTCTGGAGCATGAAGGCCCTGCTCAGACAGCAGCCACTCTGTTACAGCCGGGGCCCACAGTGAGAAATTAGATTAGATTAGATAAGATTAGACCAGTCTGGCCACACCCAGCAGTGCTATAGCTCACTTCAAGACCACAGCTAGAAACAAATGGTGGTGGTTGTAAGCCCATGACATTTGCAGAATATTTGTTACTGTAGCAAAAGCTGACTATACAGAAGTCAAGCATAATGACCCTAGGCCTAGCGCCACTCAAAGACTCAAGAGTTATCTTGTCTCATGACTGTGGACAGCAGCTTCGTTCAGTAGGAATGTAATCCAACATACACAGCTAATTCAAATTTTAGGGCAGCCACACTGAAGCAAAATTCTACAAAGCTAAAATGAGTTTACATTTAATCGCACTCAATACATTGTAATATTATCATTTCAACATATAACTGCTATAAAAACAAACGTGAGATAGTTTATATCTTTGTTGGTATGACATCTTTACAATCTGATGTATATTTTATACTTAAAGCACATATCAACCAGTTTAAGCAAGCTGCATTTTAAATGCTCAGCAACTATGCATGGTTATTGGTATTATGTTGGACAGCGCAAGTCTAAGAACAATTCTTCTGATTAGCACTTCCACAGGTGAAGAGACATTAGGACTGGGGTCAGAAGAGCAGTGTGCCAGTCCCAGATCAGCCACTGGCTGACTGCAGCTTGGTGAGTAGTGATGTCAAAAAGTCACGTGCAGAGTGAGGGATCTGACAGGAGCATGTAGTGTTTTGGAGCAATGAAGATTGAAGCCAAGAAAACAGCAAGCAGCAAGCGGTGGATAATGGCCAAATATGTGTTTATTAGAAAGAATAAAAGAAAAGGGCTTCCCCCTTGTTGGAAGCGGGGTTTCTATAAAGCAGGAAAACCACAGATGTTTAAGTCCATTGGCCTTTTATATAGTTTTTGGGACTGGTGTGCATGACAGAAAATAGGGATGCTCCGGGTTGCAGGTAGGCCTTTGATGTCTGGAAAGAAAGCTGCTTTCTTTGCATCTCACTTCTTCCAAGGTCTCTTTCATTTGGTTTGGGACTTGTCCTTTGCCCTTTAGATTCCATTAGGCCCTGATGGTCAGTTAATTATTTGGGCCCTTTGGTATGTTAACTCACTTGAGCCCAGACTTTTAATTTACTTTAGGTTAACTATTCAGGACCTATACCCTATCTGCCTAATGTCCTCTGTCTGTTGGCTTCATTAGGAAATGCCAAACCAACACTGCTTCATCATTAAGGATTTTTAGCTACAATGGCCAGACTCCCCATGCAAAGGCTAGAACAAAAGCTAGGGAGTCTCTTGTAAGGTTCTCAAAAGGAGTTCGCAAAGCCAGTAAGAGGTTGCTGGCCAGCCCTGGGAGACAGACCACCAAGAGCTAAGCTACTTCTGAAATAGTCCCTGTGGCCTCCACTTCCCAGTAGGAACCGTCGGGCCAGGGCATCCCTGGTACTGCTGTAGAAGTTGCTAGCTTTGGACACCAACAAGGTGATTTCGAACCCAGCTACAGCTACCATAAGGAGTCATCTCTTGCCTTCTGTCACCCACGCAAATTCAGTGCTGAAAGGACCCAACTATACGCCTGGCTCTTGCCTGCCAGGGCCCCAGGTGGAGAGAGTGATCTCCTCTCAGAGCCTTGGCACCAGCTTCACCAGTGTGTCTTTGGACTTGCGTGAGTATAAAGAAATATCAGGAATTCAAATAAATACTATTACATCTTCAAGGACTCTATTATTTGGTTGGCTTTTGGAGGCACAGATTAAATTTCACTTTCAGTCTCAATTCTTATCAGACTTAGGGGAGCTCAGAGCTGCTAGTGGGAGTTCTGTGTTTCACATCCCAGAGGGTAACCAGTGTGCTACAACAGGATCTTTGATGTGGTATCAAGTAATACCAACATATCCCATGAGAATATTATTAGCAATAAAATTCAGCTACCCCCAGATCTCCACTTCTTTTTAAAAAATCAAACATCATAGTTCCTTTTTAACGTCCTTGTGGTTTTTAGAAGTGCTCATAGATTCATCTCTAGGTAAAAGGAAAAACTAAAGTGATAGTAGCATATTGTGTGGAATAAAGGGAGAATGATTCCAGAAATGTGAAAACCTTGCCAATTCTGTACCAGTAACTTATTGTGTACATTGGTGTCTCATAATAAGTGTGTTCTTCTTCTGGGGAGTTTTTGGTCCCTCTGTACAATGTAAAAATGAAGCCTACTTCTCCACAAATACTTATAACCCCAAATTAGATCGGCACTAAAAGTCTAAGATCCTAATCATGTGCAATTTATCAAAGTCATTTCTATTGTGGTGATAGCACCATTGTTGTGTGAAGATATATGACACGAAATGCCATTATTCAGAAATTACATTCTGTGAACAATGCATATAGTAGCAGCCTATTATTGCATCACCGTCGAGTTATTTAATCCATTTTTATTTTGGGTCCTCAAAAGCTTTTGTGAATTCACCCTATAATGCGGGCAAATCCTAGTGCCAGCCTTCCATGGGAGGCACGCCGTTCAGGTCCCATCTGACCCTCAGTAGACGCTGTCTTTAATTCTGTCCCAGATTCCAGAGACGACGTTGTGGTGAGAAGGAGCACTATTATGTAAACAGCATCAGGCAAGTGATGGCTCAGTCTCATTTGGATCTAGGAATTATTTCCAGGGTTTGCACAACAAATAGAGGAGTACAAAGCTGAAAAGGTAAAATTTCCTTTGGCATCGAATGGAATCTGTATGAATTGGGCAGGAGGCATAGCACTTATTACTCACTGACACAAGGGGAAAGCCAAACTTCACTGTCTGTTTAAGCGAAACAGATCTTATTCTTCCCTAACTATGAAGGTGTCGTTCAGGTTGAATCATATTTAAAGGAATTCTGTACCTTTGGAAACCAGTTTTAATGCCAAGGTGGCTCCATGTGCTTGAATCATACTTAAATGAAATCTACACTAGTTGGAAAGTACCTTTAATGACAAGGTTGCAAGAGCAACATAATTGTCACTTTTTCTGTGAAATAATCAGAGAAAAGAAAATGCACCAAGAGTAAATGAAAATTTGCAGGATCCAAGGCCAGCAGATCTCATATCAGTTTTTTGGGGGGTCATCAAAATAAACATTAAAATAAAGTTTTTAGTTATTTGGGTTTCAAAACAGCTGTGAGAGCAACTGTTGACTACGATCCCATGATGATATTCTGTGCCAAGGAGATTTATTCCCAACTATAACTTGGAGGGATAGAGAAGAAAAAGATGCAATAATTAAAATGACACATAAAATAGAGAATACTCATCTGCTTAACAAATCCTCAGGTCCAGGGGAAAATGAAAACATGTTTTTTGTTTTGTTAAATAACCAAAAATGTATTTTATTAGCAATAGCAGCCTTGGCTTTGGGCATTTCTGAGGAATTAATGAGCAACTGACATTTGCAGCTTAAGGCAAAATTCTTCCAGCCTTTTAAAAAACCCCAGGAAATGCCCCAGGCATCCTTGATCTTGATTGCTTAATTATTATTACTTCTCACCGGGGAGAGACATTTCCGGTGCTGCTAATATTCTGTGGTCCTCTCCACCCTTTCGGGGCATAGGAAAAAGTACACTTCTCAGCTTCCTAATAATTAACAGTGGCCCTGTTTTGGTTAACGAAACAGGAACTCAAAATAGTATTATCATTTCTAGACAGAACTAGTGAGGAGCCCAAGTATGAGTCTTCAGCCATTCTTGTGATTTCCATAGTTACTAATGAGTTTGAGATACATGAATCATGAGATCAAAGCAACCTGGATCCCTGAATTATTACATGGTCCTGCAGTGGACTCCACGTGTGTGAGAAAGCCATGCCATGCTAAACCACTGTGAGAATCAAGCTGTTTCTATTACCAGCAGCATAGCGTACCTAACCATCACTCAAAGTGTAAACTGAAAATACATTTTTCCAAAATAAGCAAGCAAGCAAACAAACAAACAAAGAGCTTTCCTGGTTTCTCTTCAGAGTGAGCTGAAACAAGTTCCTTTGTGAACACCAACTTCACTCAGCAACTGGTATAGGTTAAATATTGGTATTGGCAGAAAGGAAATAAAAGCAGTGACTTACAAATACTGCCTGAAGCAAGTGATTTAGTCCTCTAAGACTCAGTCTCATTCTCTGTGAAGGGAAAACTGCACCATGGCCCAATGCAGCAGATGCTGTGTGTGCCTGCGCCCGCCTCCTCTGACTTTCGGCACAGTTCCACCAGCAACTTCCTTGGGCCAGTACCTGCTTTTCTTTGCCTTACCGCTTTCCCCTGTGAGAGGAGGCTGTCCTGCCTTCATTCACACTGGCCAGATGTTCCAAAGAATTAGCACCCGTATGTACAGTTTTCATACCAGCGATGACTGTGTAGAGTTGCTGAACAACACCGGGACTCTGCCTCATCCGTGTGGTGGGAGGACCAAGCGGTGCATGTACACTGGCTCCTGTAGTCCCAGAGGGATGGGACTTCTGTTGTGCATAGCACTCTCATGCCTGATAATGAGTCTCTGAGCGGCCCCCTTCCCTTCCCTGGGTTGCATGTCACTCCTGTCCAAGGACCACCCTCCTACATAAGCCCCAAGCACTGAAATCTTTTGCACAGGATACCTCTGGAATGACTGAAACTCAGAACTCAGCTTAGGGGAGAAGTGCGGGGATTCAGAGTAGAACAACAAAGTGCTTGCTTTGTACCATCTCCAGAAAGTACTTAATAAATGTTAGCATTTGTTATTATCACTGTTATTTATTATGAACATGGGGAGGAAACAAGAGACAGGAAGGCTTTGATAAAACTGTTCGGCTAATGAAGGTTGACATTGTGGAATAATGGGAAATAAGGCAGGCCAGGAATTAACTAAATAATTAAGCAACACCCATCGTATTTGTTGGAAGATATGGCAATAGATGCCATGGCATTCACCAACTGAGGAGGGAAGGGAGAGGCACTCACAGGTACCACCGGCAGCCTGGAGAGGGAGAAGAGTGGGGAGCTGGGCGGCCTGAGTGAGGTGCCTGAGCAGCGGTGCAAATGTCACAAAGCAGGTGTGTGATAACATGCAGCATGTGTGCAGCCTACAGAGGCTCTGCCTTGTGATCTCTGCAGAACGAGGAATACGTGTCACAGGTTACTTGCACTGGGCCCCAGTCAGTTTACATATGTTATTCACAAAGCAGCCAGACCCAGGTAATTACCATTTTGTTTATAGCTCTCCCTCAGAGTCTGCCATCATCAGCTGTCACAACCCAGCACGTCGGGTCACCCCATCCAGAGTGCTTGTGCTAGCATCGGCTGCAATGCTCCAATCGTGCTGGAGCAGCCTCACACGCTGTGGGTTCCGGTCCAGGTATACCTGCCTCCATCCAGGACGGCCTCCAGGGCTCTTGGCTTAAGGGGAGTGCACTGGGAGGTCAAGGAAGAGAACCTTCCCATTTCTCTTCCAACTGGTCCAGAACCACAGTGAGGGCCTCAATCGAAAATGACTGAGCTGGGAAGTCACCTTTTCCTTCCTAAGTGTGGACCCTCACTGTAAGGACCCTCACTGTAAGCAGAGTGTGGCTGAAGAGATGGACCAGACTTACTTCATACCAAGTGAGGAATATGTTCCCACCAGCACTGATCCTTCATGGCTAGAGCTGGAAGACCTGTCTCCCCCACTGCTGTGACTGCCCACAGGTAGTATGTGTCCCTAGCCCCAAGAGTATGCCAGGCACACAGTAGTTAGGTGAAAGGTATTAATCAAGGTATTTAATCTCCCTGATATTAAGCTCCCTCATCTAAAAACCCTATACCTTAGGATTGTTGTGAGGCAAATGCCAAACGCCTGGCACACAGTAATGCTGAACAAACAACAGCTAGGACAACAAAGTAAAGCTGTCAGCGAATTCAGTTCAGACATGTTGAACACCTTTCATGTGTTGGCATAAAGCATTCAAATGCAAGAGGCCCTCAGTGAGTTCCAATCTTGAAGGATATGAGATATGTACAGCCATAAAAAAGCTGTAAACAAAGAAATCACTTACAAGTCTGTGTTCAACTTTGAATACCCTGTCAAGAGCTTGGACTTCGGACTTCCATCTTCTGGCAGTGGTAAATAGCTAAGAATCCTTGAGGTTGTATGGAGGGTTAAGTAAAGGGGAAAGGTGGGAGGTGGCACAATTAAGACATTAACTCATTTAGAGACCAACAGAGTAGACTAGAAGTGGACAGCAGGAAGGGGAGGAGGTCTAGGTCACACCCGCCATGCAGCAGAAGGCTGGAGGCTGCAAGGGCAGCAAGATTTCCGCAGAGACCCGCACTGCTGGTTTCGGTTCTGTTTTCAGGCTACAGCCTACATTTCTTAGGACAGAGGTCAAAGGCCTTCATAATGAAGGGGCTGCTATCATTTCAGCCACAAAGTCATCCCTTGGACCTCTACACCCTAGTTCTCTGTGGTGTTTGAAGGTGAAACTCTGGAAGTCATTTTTGCAATGAGGCAGCTGCAAATAATGAAGAGCTTCACAAACATATACACACACTTAGATCCAACCACTGATGCATACATATACCTGAGTTAAAACAGGGAAAGCAGACACTTAGACCCAACCACTGACCATGCATACACCTGAGTTAAAATAGGGAAAGCAGACACTTAGATCCAACCACTGACCATACATATACCTGAGTTAAAAGAGGGAAAGCAGACTACAAGAGAGCGTACTCTCCCAGACACATTCCTCCCTCACACTCTTATTCTGAAGATCAGCCCTGTCTTACACATCTCACTGAGGTGGGGCACAGGGCTGCAAACAACTTCCTCAACTTCTATTAAGCTTGCTTTTTCCCAAAAGTAATCTTAGGAGGAACCCTGATGTAGAACACAGAGAAAAGCAGGGGTGCCTGCTGAAGTAGGGTCTTGTCCTCTGGCTCCCAAGGAAACTGCTCTACCTGCAAGAGGCCCCAGGCACATATCCAGGGCCTGGGCCACGGGGACCCAGGGAAAAGCCTCTGGGCTCCAGGGCTCATGCCAGTCACTTGGTGTGGCAGCATCCGTGCTCCACTTTCTTTGGAGGATCACATCTGTGTGGCCCTCACAGCCAGCATGTCTACTGACCTATGGAAATGGGGCAAGTGCTCCATTACTGAAATTACCCTGAAGGGGAAAAAGCCAGAACAATCTCTTAAATATGGGTGACTAAATTGTTTTCTGCATCCATACAGTACAGTAATTCAGAGGAAGCAGGGAAAGTCTAAATTACAGATTTTTAAAATTCAGTTTCACTCATTTTAACTACTCAAATGAATTGCTAACAGAGTGGTTTCAAGGAGAGAACGTGCCAAGTCTGCTTTCATTAAAAAAAACAAAACAAAAAGCCCAGAAAGTTCATTTGTAAATAGTGACATCAGTGGTATCTAAGTCCTTAAAAACAGTTTGCTCATGTACGGAGGCAAAGTGCGCCCCTATGCTGCTATTTACACTCCAGACTGGCTCCACATATGTCTTTCCCATGGACAGAGCAAGGGTAAATTCCATCCCAGGCCAGGTCAGGTAATCATAAATTCTAAATGACTAGAATCCAAATGGAAGTATTTGCTGAGTCCAAGCACAAATTCTAGGAGGAAGGAATCTGTGTCTGAGGTCAGACTGTAAAGGAGAGGAGAGAGCAAAGCCCTCCCCAGCAGAGGGCCAATCTCCCGAGGGTCTCCTGCTCATGCTGGCCCTGACTCTCACTCTACCACCCTGAGGCTACCTCCACAGTGTTCCAGCAGTGGAAGGGCATCTCTTATGGTCTCTACCTCCAACCGCCCCTCCCTGACCCACCCAGAATGTGAACGGAGGCTCTGCTCTTGAGAGAAAGTCAACTTAATGCGTGTTCAAGTACATATAAGAAAGAACCACTTGTATGAACAACACACTGGGTGGGGCTCGGTTCAATGTTGCACCTCACCGAATTGCCCTGGGATGCTGCCCGCCATGGTGGAGGTTCTCTCCTTCTGCTCTCAAGGGTGAGCAGTCAGCTCCTTCATCTGCTGTTTCACCAGGATAAATGGCCCGTGTGACACAAGGATTCCCTAACAGTGCTGACTTCAGTGCCAGGTGGTAGCCAAGTTGTCGTTCACAGCTGTGGCCAGAACCCTAGCATCTCTGACCCCGCGCGCTCAGCCTGCGTCTGTGGCCTTCTGTGAAGGCCACATCAGCTCTGTCACCTCAGCCAAGGGAACAAGTTTTAGGGGAAAATCAGGTGAGAGAGGGAAGGGTGGAAGGAGGAGCAAGTCAGTGGCCATCTGGAATTTAGTTCAGGTGCTTCGAGGCTGAAAGGATTTTTGTTTTTCACCGCTCTGCATGTTCTTTGCAAAAATAAAAACAAAAGCAACTGGCAGTGTTTTAAAATGTCACCACACATCTGTGCATCACCGCACTTGTGTTTAGATCTTGGCAGCCCTCCAGAGAGGCGTCTGAGTTCACACAGGGCTCAATGGCCGCAGCAGTCGGGGGCTGACCCCTGGCTGTGCTGTCCAGCTGCTAATCAGAGGGTTGCCCTGCTCACCTTTGACCCGCGACTCTGGCTCACCCCTGAATTTTTCCAGCACTGATTGGCATGTGTGTCTGGTCTGCAGCCTCAACGAGCTGTTAGGAACTTATTCCTAATAAGGCTAATGTTTTAGATCAGTTTTGTCTGAAATTGGGGCCCACACGACTGTCCCGAGGTCTCAGAATGTATCACTGTCCCTGAGGAGCTGGTGGGCACTGTGTTCATTAACAACCTTTTCATAGTGACATCCTTACTATCAAAGGGCACCGAGATGATCGACCTTGGCATCCAGGATTAAGGCTGCATTATTTTTCTTGATTACCAGCAGCAGAATAGAAGGGAAATTATAAAGCCATTGAGAGGATTAATATGGCCTTGATCTCTCGCTCCTGCTCTTTATCTCAAGTGATTAAAATTCTACAGGAAAAAAAATGGTCGTGTAGCATACGCCGGCTGCCACAGACAGATACCGTATCAGCTCCACGCATCAGCTCACGGTGACAGCCGCACAGAGGTTAATTATGCATGCTGTATATAGTTTTAATCACTTTAATCAGAGCACTGTTCCGCTACAGCTCGGGCTATAACTTCTCTACAAGCAGGGGAAGCACTTCGGGCATGGTGGTGTTTGTGTAGGGGAAGAAAAGGGAAGAAAAATGGTACATTAACCACAGAAAGAAAGATAATGCAAAAGCTATTGACTGAACAACAAGATTAAACCCAGTGTCCATCCTAGACACGAAACGAATGGCTCAGTGAGGCCGAGCAGGGGGCAGGAGTGCTGCTGGCCGCCAGCCATTGGTGCAGAGCTGGAACTTTGCCGAGGTTCTGCGGCCCAGCCTGGCCCTTGGGAAAGAGCGCGGTGTCCGGGGGACAGGGACCTCTGCTCCTTAGGTCATGGCTAAGTGGCAGAGCCCCTGGGCCTTGGTTGCCTGGTCGTGCCACCAAATAATCTGTGCAGAATCTTCTACTTCCCTGTGACAGTCCCAGATATGGTGTCCACTCTGTTCCTTCACCTTCACCTTTACCTAATAACTACAAGGTTCACATCAAAGAATGATTCGAAATGACCATTTGCTTTGCCTTGTACCAGACTCTTTGGTTTTAGACCACAGTAACATCCCTTGATCGCACATTTTTGCAAGCCACCCTGCTTTACCTTTACAACTTCTTGGTTTGGCTTCACTGTCAAATAGTAAGCATATGGAAAGCATTTTCAATGTTGTGCATAATTTTAAAACATTGCAAGTTACTACACACAGAATATAGACACTTCTCAAATTCCAATGTGATCACGTCCTACTAACACCATTGTAAGTTGAAAATTTTGTAGTCAGCAATTGTTTTTCCATCGATCACCAGAGCTTCGCCAACCAGTACACGTGGCTGACCAGGTGTTAACCTCGCCTCAGCTCACACCGGAAGCAGCACGGGAGACAGGATGGTGCTATGTGATACTGCTCCAAGAAAAGATTCAGATTCAGAATTTGGAGTAGTTTCTACTGAATGTGTATAAACACCCACAGTGGAAAAGCTGAAAAAATCATAAATCTATGTTACAAATTTACTATCCTTGAGAATAACTGCAGGGGAGGGGGAAGCAAGCAGATAATTTTGCCAAAGATGAATTATTCTCCATCTGATACAAAAGTTGTGATCCAAGAAATTATTAGGATAATTTTACCTTTTTCATTATGATCATCTGCAGAAAATGCTAATAAGCAGTAGTATTTTTTTTTTTAATCTTGTGCTGGGTAGTGATTATATAAACATGTACTTAGTGATAATTCATTTCAGCTGAGATTTTTATACTTTTCTGTACGCAATGTGACCTTTCTTTCTCATACCTTTCCTATATTCTCATTTCTATACTTTTATAACCAAAACAAAAGGGGGAAATCATCTACAGGTTTTTAGCTGAAAAATTAAAACAAAAAAGTCTCCGTTGGATATAGTTTGTATCTCAAATCCATTAGCCAACTCCTACAGGACGTGAACTCAGGGGCAGGCACACCAGACCACGGTGCAGCGAAGAAGCCTGCTCTTGTCTCCTTGCGACATACCTTTGACAACGTCAGAACAGCAGCTGCTCCCTGCTGAGGGCCTGCTTTGTGCAGGGAACTTGAATGGTTAGTCCTCATACCGGCTCTTAGACAGACAGCACCATTCCTACGCTCAGAGGAGTCCGAGGCTCAGAGTGGTTGGCTTCCAGCCCATGGACAGCAGTAGGAGGAGTGAGGCTCAGCTGTGCTGAGGAGAGTCTGATAGATAAGGTGGCTTCTGATTAGAAAGACATTCACTATGACTGATGTGTTCCCGAACAGAATTTGAATGTCTGATTCTGAAGCTGACTCTTTTAACTGTGCTCTTCCACTGTGAGCATTCTACTCCCGAATCTGAGAATTTAGACTTATACAAAAGACAAATGGGAAAGGAAGGGGGAAAGAGCCCATAGACTTTAGCGAGAAAGCATTTGCTTTAAGAAAAGAACCACGTAGAATTCACTTATAATGGAAATCCTCATTAATATTAAGATATAATTCAAATTCACAAAAAAATACTTTAGAGATGTGAGCTGCAGTCTGATAGCACTGTATTAAAATGCTAAGATTTGATGCCCCAGCTCAATGGCCATCTCTCACTTTAGCTATGCAGACTTCACAGAGAAGAGCTGTCCCTCCTCTTGATCGAGTGCCACTACGCTGAGGGAAAAAATAGCAGGTATCCACAGCTCCCCTTCGAATCTTTCATTTGGCCACTTCAGGTCTGACACGGCAGTGTATTTTGAGTTCTGAAACTTGAAATACCATTCTCAATGTTTTAAACTCTCTACAACATAGGATGTTATGAGCGTTCAATGGCCATCTAACTGTTTTTATGTTTTCAAACTGTAAAAATAACACCCAGACAAAAAGCACTTCCTGGAAGCATTTACTAAAAGCATCATTTTGTTTAAAGAAAATGAGCACTGCTAAGAGGGTTTTAATATTGGATTCTTCCTGGCTTAGTTCCTATCAAGGGCATAGGAAATTTAAGTGATGATTCCTTCCACATTCCAAGGCACAAGATCCTCACAAGAGGACTTGTAACACCAGATTGAAAACTTGTTTTGTGACTTCTAGATGAACACAAATTTCCAACCTAAAGGACTGAGAAGCTGGTTTGGTGGTATATGACTGTGATCCCAGCACTTTGGGAAGCTGAGGCAGGAGGACTGCCATGAGTTCAAGGCCACCCTGGGCTACACAGTAAATTCAAGACCAACTTGAACTACATAGCGAGATGCTGTCTCAAAAAAAACCAAAAAGGACTGAGAAAAATGACATTAAGACAGTTGGAGATTAGGAGAAAGATTTTGGAGACAGTGGCAGAGTGCTAGTTTGGACCTACCCCATGTCACCTCCTGTTGAGAGAGAGGACTGGGGCTTCAGAGGACACTGGGAGACATGTTTGGATACATGTCTATAATCCCAGATACTCCAGCGGCTGAGGTAGGAGGTTTGGGGAACAGTAGTTGGATGGCTGACTCATACCAGGGCAACCTAAAAGCCAAGAGGCCAGGGCAGTGTCCGCTGCAGAGGAGCCGCCCTCAGGATGAGCTGTCTCCCACTGTGCCCACAAGACTGCTAAGGTGAAAATTTTCATGTCGTAAACTCTGCCCCAGAAGACTGCCTGGAAAGTGAGAGGACAAAGAAGGTGGATGCATAGCACCTGATGGTGGGGCTTTTGAAGGGACCTGGGATCTACTGGGAGATGAGACACATTCATATACAGTAAGGGATCAGCAGGGGACATGCCTCAGCATGACAGGGTCTCTAATCTCTACGAGGAGTCTTCTCACAAGTCAGCTTCACTTTTAAATATCGACTCCAGTTTAGAAAAGTACTAACCATGGAAGAACTCTGCATTTTTCCTTTTCCTTCCCTTCCCTTCCCGTCCTGTCCCGTCCTTTCCCTTCCCTTTCTGCCCCACTAGTCAACCTCTCCTTCCATTCCTAAATCCCCAAACTGGAAACTCATATTAACCTGGGAGGTGGAGAAAAAACCAAAACAGGAAGAGAGGAGCCACCCCCATGTTCTCTTCAGGGTACAGGGCAGCCTGCGGCACATAGGCCTGGATGGGGCAGGGAGAGCCAGCTTCAGTACTTCCTCCTCAAGGGCCAGCCGCTCAATCTCTGAAGGAGAGATGGGAATGAAGGACTATTTATTTTCCCGAGAGTGGCATGAGAGAGAGAGAGAGAGAGAGAGAGAGAGAGAGACCCACCAAGGGTGGCACAGACACCCTTAATTTAATATGAGACCCCAGTGAGATTCAGCTAGGAGATCCATTGTGTCGTCCAAGGCCAGGTGTGTGCTAGTGTGAGTATGTAAAGCCCCAGGGACCTTTTAGTGTGTAAAGGGGTTAGTTAACAGGCTCACAGAACAGATGGATGGGAATTCTGAGAAAGCTCCCTACCCCCAACCTGTGGTTATAGGTGGGGACGGAAGCAAGTAGCCCCAGATGGCTCTCTCCCATGTCCACTAACAAATGCCTTAACCTGTAGGAGGAAGGACAAAACAAAAAGTACTCCAGAACTACAGACTTAAGGTACTGGTAGAAACCTGCTGTAGCTATAGGCAGCCAATGACAGTCCACATCTAAACATGACATGTCACGAGGGGAATGTGAGGCTTCCAAGGAAATTAGGGTAACCACAGCAACAACAAATTTTATACTCAACCGATCTCTTTTATACTCAAATCATGAGTAGATTTGAAAGACCCAAGATAAAAGATCTCTGACTAAATCAGCACAAACCCTCATGTAAAGCCCTGGCAGAAAAAAGGCATGCTCATCTGCAGTTGTGAGAAATATTTACTGCTGTATTGATTGTCCTGTATGGCACATCTAATTTTCAACAACAAAATATGAGGCATACAAAAAAGTAAGGAAAACACTTCACAAAGACACACAACAATGATCAGAACCAGACCAGAACATAGCACAGATACTGGATTCAACAGGTAAAGAATTTAAACCAACTATGGTTAATATGTAAAAGGCTCTAATGGTAGAAAAATACAAAAGATTGGACGACTGAGTCATACAAAAACGTGGGCTATAAAAATTACATGCACACCCATGTTTATAGCAGCATGATTTGTAATAGCTAAGTCTTGGAAACAGCCCAAATGCCCATCAACTGACGAGTGGATAAAGACGTGGGTTTTTTTTTAGACAGTGGAGTAATATTCCACCATAAAGAATGACAAACTCGAGACACATCTAGGTAAATGGATGCATCTTGAGACCATACTAAGTGAAATAAATCAGACACACATGTTTAAATACCACATTGTTTCACTGGTGTGAGAAACTGAAAGTGTAAACAAGGACTAAAATGTATTATATTGGGAAAGGGAAGAAAATGTTCAAATGGGAAGGGGAACAGGGACGGGGAAGGAACAGAGGGACAGGGAAAGATAAAAGGAAAAAAATGAAAACAAAGCTTTTGTAAATAAGGAGGGGAGGAGGGGTTGAAGGGAGAGGAGGAGGATGGAAAAAAAGAAGCAGCAATATATATTATGTACAGGTACAAATTCCCTATGATGAATGTTATCATTATGGATATCTAAAATGTACCACTGAAATAAAATAAAATAATTAAATGAAAATAACAGAAATAGAAAAGACAGTATTGGAATGAAGAATGTCTTTGATGGGATGATGAGTAGATTTGAAAGACCAAGATAAAATGATTGAACTTGAAGACAGAAATTACCTGAGCAGAAATTCCAAGAGAAAAAAAAGGGGCAAATGAAGCTGAACAGCTAAACAGCCTAATATTCATGTAATTGGAATCCTAAAAGTCACAGAAGGAAAAAGAAGGGACAGAAGAAATGGTTAAGACAATAATGGCCAAGAAGTTTCCAAGAGTAGCAACAGATATCAAACTAAGAACCCAAGAAGCTTACAGAACACCAAACAGCATAAAAACAAACAAAACAAAACACATAACCCTACATCTAAACTTCATAGTCAAACTGCTAAAAACCAAGGATAATCTCTTAGGAAGCCAAAGAAAACAAGACACAGTGCCTAAGATGACCAAGAAATACTGTGGACTTCTTGTTAGAAACCACGCAAACAAAGAGACAATGGTATGTATGGTTATCAAACATTGACTCTAAGTATGTCAGCACAGAATCTCTACCCAGTAAAACCATCCTTCAAAAATAAGACTTTTTCAGACAAAAACAGCTATGAAACTCAGGGAGTTATTTGCCAGCAGACAAACTCTTCAACAGCAAGATTATAGAAAATTCTTCAGGAAAAAGGAGTATGACGTAGGTCAAAAGCTCACATATACACAAAGATGAGCCTCGTAAATGGCATAAATGAATGTAAATTAGTGTCCTAAAAGATTATTGACTGTTTAAAGATATGATGGCAACAATATATCATTTTTTCGATTGCACATGTAAAAGTAAAATGAATGACAATAATAGTAAAAGGGATGGCAGGAAGGAATTGGGACTATATGTTGTAAGGTTCTACACTACATGTGAAGCAGTATGGTATTAAGTGGAGGTAGATTTAGATTTTTTTCGGAGGGGGTGCTAGGAATCGAACAGATTTAGGTTTTTTTTTACACATATATTCTGAATATCTATTCTCTTTGTACCTCAGAAAAAAATACAAAGTCAATGAAATCGAATTTAAATAGAAAAAGAAAAGAAAAGAAAAAAATAGACAAAGTTCTATGCCAACTGATCAGGAAAAAAGAAGTCAGAAATGACAACACTAGAATGAAAGGAGGGCTATCACTTCTGATATCACATATATGCTAAAATGATAAGAAAGGAATATCACAAACAATTCTATTCCCCCGAAAATCAACTTAGAAGATATGGGCTAGTTCCATGAAAGAAACAAGCTACCAAAACTCACTCCAGAAGAAACATATAACCTGAATAGTCTTATATCTATTAATGCAATGGTATTCATAGTTGAAACCTTTAAAAGCAAAATGAGATAAAACAAAACTACAGATCTAGGGCATGCCTCTGGTGAAATCTTCCAAACGTGTAAACTCTATATAATTTCTTAGAGAAAACAGAAGAGAACACTGCTCAACCCATTTTATGAGGTCCACATTACTTTACAAACACATTACTGGAAAAGAAAACTACCAGTGAATACCCCTCATGAATATATATGCAAACATCCTAAAAAAATATTAGGAAACTGTATCCCAAAACATATAAAAGTAAACAAAGGAATGATACCAAGTGGGGTTCATCTCAAGATTGTATGGTGGGTTTATCAATCAACATAATCCATTTTATTAACATATGATCATAAAAAATATGATCTTTTCAATAGATACAGAAAAAGAGTGACTAAGTTTCTCATAAATTCATGATAAAAGCGTTCAGAAAAATGAGAAATAGAAGGGACATTCAACTAAATATAGAACAAACACACAAAAAATACGGCTTACATCCTACTTAATGATGAAAGACTGGTAGCTTTCTCCTTATGGTTAGGGACAAGGTAATGACACCTTCTTTGACCACCAGTACTTCCTCCTAGTTAGTTCTAGCCAGTGTAAACAGGAAGGGAAATGAAATAATATGTATCAGGAAGGAAGAAATTAAACTGCTATATTCCCAAATGAAATGGTTATCTATGCAGAAACCTCCAAAGTACATGTGAAAAGTTGCTGGAACTAGTGAGTGAGTTTATTGAGATGGCAAGACATAGTCAATATGTGAGGATCACGTTTCCCAACATACCAACAATGAACAACGGGGGTTTGGAGGAGGGGCCCAAACTCCAAAACTACCATTTACACCTGCACCAAAAAAAAAAAAAAAAGGAAAAGGAAAAACTATGCAGGTATAAATCCAACAAAACATGTACACAGTCTATATGCCAAAACTATAAAATGCTGAGGAAAGAAATCAATGAAGATGTAATGCAAACAAATGGAGTGGTAGAGCATGCTCACAGATTCACAGACTGGAAAATCCATTCTGTAGGGAGGTCAGGTTCTCCCCAATTTGATCCACAGACTTAAAACAATGTCAGTCAAATAATGTCTACAAAATACCTGACCAGTAACCTTCCAAAGTATCAAGGTCATGAGACACAATGAGATAATGAGAAACTGTGACATATTGGAGGAGACATAGGACACATGACATCCAAATGCAACATATCTCAAAGTGGACACTGCAAAAGAAAAAGGATCGTAGAGGAAAATGAGTGAAATCTGAATAAGCTCTGTGGTTTAGGAAAGGGTGAGTTACCAATGTTAATTTCTTAGTTGTGATAAATGTATTAGGTTATATAAAATGTTACTGCTACAAGAAACTGAGTGAAGAGGGGTTACAAACTCTCCAACCCAGCATCATGACACTTTTGTGAGTGTAAATTATTTAGAATTAAAAGGTTATTTTTTTTTAAAGGTAAATGGCACCCATTGGAGCCTTCCCCTAAGGAGTCAGGGAAGAGCAATTCTAAGGAGAATGCCTTGAACGGGCAGCGGGAGACAGGAAGAGGAGCTATTTACTAAAATTTATTACACCCTCCAAGTCCTACTTGTTCAACATAACAGTTACATCCTTACTGAGCAGTTCTTTCATTCCTGATAGCCATCACTGTCCCCTGGAAACTAGCACACAAGGTCAGCTACCTCAGTTTAAGAGGGGCAAAGAGCTGTAAAAGTACCGAGAAGTGGCAATTACTTGATATATTAGAATAAATTTATGGAATATGAGAGTTAAGTTTAATATATCAAAAACCCATGGAAACCACGGCCCTAGATTATAATATCTTTATGGAGTCTTAAAAGCACAGTATTATATGGCTTTACATAAACTTTTCTGAGTGCTGACCAAGGCTTTGTATTAAAGGATAATGCATTTTTAAATGGCTTTTATTGTTTTGATCATTTCTACTTTTAATGATGCAGTGACAGGACTCCATTTACATGAGCCTTTTGCATTACCCTTAGATGGATGATCCGAAATAAATCCATGAAGTTTTTAACTTGTAATACTCAGGGAACAATAAATATCAGGTGGCATTTCTTTTGAATAAAACAATTTAAACAGCATTTTCGTTTTCTACCCTGTGGGAACCAAAGGAACCAATATAGTAATCGTTAAAGGTTGCAGCCGATGTGTTAGACTGGTTTTTAATTTAAATGTTCACTTCAGTCCCCCTCCCCTTCTCCTCTCTGGCCCAGCAGCCAGGCATCTCCATATGCAGGTGACTGACTACCTGAGAGGAAATGTCTTTCTCCAGCAGAAGTCTCAAAAATCTTAATTTTCAAAAGTTAAAACCAAACCAAACCAAACCAAACACAAACACAAACACAAACAAAAAACCCAGCACACCCACATTTTCTGACCCGGAAGGAAATGATAACTACACTGTGGCTGGCGAGTGGCCTGTTGAATGTGGGGGAGGGGCGCTGGGTTCAGGAAGAGGGGCTGTTGGCAGGTTAAAATCCCAGCAGCATCCAGAACACTCCTGGTGGCCCCTGATTTAGCCGCCTACCTGCTTCCCTCCGGGTTTGCCCCCCGACTGAGATCTTAGACAAATGAAAAATGCGACTGGGCCAACATGTGCACTGCTTTGGTTTCGACTTTTTCAGAAAAGAAATCTTCAGCCGACAATGCTCTGAAGCCAAGTAGAATCTCCCACACAGAATCATCAGAATCGGCTTTGCTTTTCCCAAATGAAAAATGTCAGTGGACTTCATATTTCCCTTCCATATTGTTGCCTTCCAACAATGTAATGCAGTCATTTACATTTTCTTCTACAGAGCAACGATACCATACACATCATTTGTTCCCCCAGAATATTAAGCAACAAAAGAAAGCAATGTAGATGTTTCTCACTCTGGAGGATAAGAAAATGCCAAAGGAAACAGCAGCCCAGCAACACACCTGTGCGCACAAGCAACAGGTACCTGTGTGCCCTTAGTTCACAGAGAAATACAATGAACAAATACCAATTTATATTCATGCTAATGTCTGAAATTGGGACGTAAATCTAGAGTATATCAGTGCAATATTACAATATTAGTAAATTCTTGAGGAAGAAAATTACAGATGAAAGAACAGGGTTTGACCATAATTGAAGACTAGATTACATTATCTGGTTGTGAAGACGCCCATATATTTTATTTTATCTAATAGCAATGCAAATTATGTCTTCAACAAAAATAGCAAATTTATTAGCCAGATGTCATCCAGTCTGTAAAGCTAACTTTGATAAGGTGGCTTTCTTTTCCTATTTCTGCTTTAATAAAGTCTTGTCCTCTGTACAGTTTTAATCTCATTATATCAAGGGTCTGTTTGATGGTATTTAATAATCACGGTGCTTCCCTGAGACAAATCTCCCCTGCTCAGATTCCAGCATTCACTGGAATGAACCAAGCAACACATTTTTCAGAAGTAATGACTGGTGACAGGTTCGTTTATTATTTATTAATAAACAATAAATGAAAACACTCTCCCGGGTAATGTTAGGTTACTTGATTATACTTCCTGCCAATTTATAGGCTGACCTATGACTCATCGGATCGGGGCATTTCTTGTGAACTTTACAGGCCACTCAGCTGCAACCCTTCATCAGCTAAATATGCCAGGATTAACATTCTGCTAAACATTCAAGCCCAAATCACTCTCGAGTTATGAAATAGGGTTTTTATGAGAGGTTTTATGCAGTCCAGGGACTCTGATCCTCTCCAGAAAGATATAAAGGATAAATAACGATCTGACAGAAATAATATTTATCTTTTCCATGTAAGAAAGAAAGAAAAAAAAAAAGAACACACTAATGCAAAGCCAACGAATAATAGCTGAAAAAGAAAACATTCCTACAGAAAATTCTGATAAAACACACACACATACACACAATCTCAAAGTTGGAAAATAAGCTAAAGATGGTAAGGTATAAGTTTTAAAAGTATTTTAATCAAGAGCTACATATTTATATTTTCCATATGAACCTAGTTAAATTCTAATTTTTTCTTGTGCCCGGGGAAATATGCTTTCAGTTAACAGTCTTTTCTGTCCTGAGTCTGGACATTTTCTTCCCCTGCAGCCAGCTTGAACTCATCTCCTCAGACCGAGATTGGGTGAGGTCAGTTTTTATCTCACCGAACCCAGCGTGATAAAATCATGCCTCTTCTGTGTTTGATTAAGCCTTAGTCCTGCGTCATCAGGTGGAGGGTATGACTCCCACTAACGCTAGGAATGAAGACTTACACCCACACGCCACATGCTGGCTGGTCAGCCTGTGGCTGCCACAAGCAAGAGGAAGGAGGTGGCCCCCACCCTACACTTGAGGACCACAAGGAGACCACCAAGGGTGGGCTGAAGGCTGGGGCTGTCGGCCTGTTTCTCTTTTGCCAACCCAGCTCTTATGCTTAGTGGGATTGAATTCAAACCCCGCAGCCTACAAATCAAAGTCCTACCCTACCCAGGCTTTCCTCAGCTTGGCTCCCCTCTACTCCTCCACTGCCACCACTCTGTGCCAGGGGGCTGGCATGGCTGCTCCAGAGGATGCTAAATTTCTTTCCTGACTCACTCTGTGGACTGAATCATTCTGGGCAGGTGGGGAGTCTGTAAGCTCTCTGGAGTGATACGAGAGGCTGTGTGAGCCAGGGCATTGTTCTGCAGGGATGCTCCCTAGGGTCCCTCTTCCCACCTGGTGCCCTCCTGGTTCCTAAGATCCAGCAACTCTGGCCTTCTTTCCCTAAATGCCCAACTTCTGCCTGCCTATGGTTGCATCATTAGTCGGCTCCCTTTCATCACTGGAAGCACAAATCCTTGCCTGGAATTATCATAGTCCTGAGCCTGTTGCCTCACTTGCTGGTTCTCCCCCTGAGTGGGGGCTCAGTAGAGTAGGATCATCGCTGCTCTGCTCACCAGCGGAACCCCAGAGCCTGTGGCAGGCCCTAGTCAGGGAGAGGGGCTCACCCAGTATCTGCTGAATTAATGAATACAGGAATGAATCAACTTCCAAAGTGGTTTGAAACCTAAGAAAGGTTCCAATTTGGTTTTTGTAGACCACAGACATCAGCCTCCTGATAATCAGACTTTAGCTTGTATATTCTAAAATACCTAAAAACCAGCTATCATGTTACATCCTTCAGGTTCTATCCTGTCTTCTGATGTATTATTGTGATTCTCTCTCCTTTGGAACACACATCAGTCTCCTTTCAGAGCTGTGGACCTTTCCGCTTCCCCTTGCTCTCTGTTGTCCGTTGTGTGTTTAAAGTGTTTACCACATGCACTTCCCTCGCTGTGCATACCAAAATAATTTCTGGAAAGATGCAAGGGATAAGGATCCTGGGTTGTACTTGGATGATGCAGAAGACACCCATAAAACTGACGCGAGGTGAACTGAGGTGAAACAGCCATATGGCTTCTTTCCAGCTGGTGGCCATTCTTCTCTTTGTCCCTGAAGGCAAACTCTCTCATAAATGCAATGTCATAAGTCAAAAAAAATCTGAGCCCGCGGTTCTACTTCTACCACATTCCAAAGCCTCCCAAAGGGAGATGGAGGGAATGCCACCCCCTGCTCAGCGACTCCTCCTCGAAGGTGACCAAGCCCTACCTCCACTGCTCTTCATGTTCTTCCCTCCCTCCTGCCTACAAGGGTTCTGCAAATCTTGTCTTCTTGGACAAACGTCACTCCTGAAACCAGGGGCCTGTCCTCATTCTAAGGGGAAGGGTGGTGTGGAGCTGAACAGAGCATGGAGAATGTGGGCAAGACTAGCAACCACACGATGACAGTGGTCAAAGATCAAGTTCAAACAGGGTGAGGGAGAGCCTGTTAAACACGAAGGCTTCAGGCTGAGGGTGCTCCTTGCCCAGCTTCCCTCTTTGTGGAGAGAATCCATCATTATCATGCCTCTCTTCCTCTGCCTGCCCCTCCTTCGGATCCCGAGAGAGAGGAGTGTGAATACCGGAAGTGATCAGGGTGTGTGCAGCTCAGTGCCTCCCTCTGGTCCGTTCCAGGAAGCACACCTGCTGCACTCCTTTGCTCCTGCTGAAGATGAATGGCACGCATCTCCTCGGCCTGAGTCCTGCTGAAGATGAATGGCACGCATCTCCTCGGCCTGAGACCGAGCGGCATGTCCACCTCTGGGTGGTACCCCACTCTGCTGCAGGTATGAGCCACATCTCCACTGACCCCCCATCAGTTAGCAAAATACTATTTAACCTCCTCTCTCCCATATCCTTTTGTCTCATTCCTTAATATATTGAGAACTCACACAGGGAAGGGAGGGAGCTATTTATTGGTCCTCTCAAATTATAACAGTTTTCAATCAACATTCACCTTCTTTCCCTCCCCAAACTCAACTAAAATGACAGCAAAAAACTTTGTAAATACAAACTGAACAGAAGAGGGATAAAGCGTCCAAGAGATTGTTGCAAATTTAGTTGATGAGAATAGAGAAAACTCGAACGCAGTCTGTGAAAAAAGATACCAAAAAAGGTGAAGTAAGATGCACTGTGGGTTCCACAGAAGTTTGGGGGACCCTGAAGCCAACAACAGGGGATTGCTGCACATTTACACAGAGTGACTGAAGGTCCCTGCC
>PVJO010020276.1:0-32352 GCA_004026905.1 Hystrix cristata | reverse complement strand
ACTCAAAGAATGTATTTTCTAGTATTTATACTCACGGTAACATTATCGAAACTTGCTCGCATCTAGGTATATGGATTAATTTCTGAGTTCTCAATCATATTCCACTTAATAGTATTTCTATCCTTAGACCTAGTTGTGTCTTCATGCTGGGGCCTCTGAGAGGAACGGGGGAGCATTGTTACCAAAAAGGGAGCTTGAGAATAAGGTGGGTGTCTAGAAATGTCTGCTATTTGTGTTATACATCAGTGTCCTGTGACCTTAGCCTGGACTGAACCAGTACAGATAATTGTTCATGACCACTTCTGTTGCTGGAGCCACGAGTGAGAGTGACTGTACCTCTGGGGAACACAGTCAGCGAGGGCTCCCGAGTCTAGACCCTGAAACCACGACCAGACACATGTTAGGGTTAAGAGGCATCACTCTGAAAACATGGAAGTCGCTCCAAATACTGATATCGGAAGTCTACAGTGACCTGGGCAGGAAATAAGGAGAAAGAATAGTAGAAGTGTCCAAGCCTTGTTGTGGACTTTAAAAGGACCACTTTACCACAGGATGGGACTGGACTTTCTGGTGTGGTCTTTTATGTTCTGCTTAGCTCAGTGCATGAGTGGTGAATTATGCAAACATGAGCCTTTAACCAACCCCTTCCACCACCTGATCCTCAGTCTTGATAGCAGTTACAAAGTCAGTAATGGACGCAGGGTGGTTGTATGCTGTGTGCCTGAAACAGCTGCTCTAACGATGTGCATGGACCAGTGAGCAACTGTCCAGGGTCCAGTGAATCTGAAGCATTTGAGGGTTTTAGTTTCTTTTAACTCCTCTTACAAGAGTCGCAGTGCCCCCTGGAGGATTCCTTAGCTGCAGCTGTGTGAGCGACCCTTGCTGATGAAACTGCGATATGGATTTGTATATCTGACGTTGATGCTGATGTTCCATGCAGATCTATGTTCATTGCTGTTATCTTCTTGCCTCTCCATGTTCTTATCTCTTGGCTCACTGTTTAAATCCTTCCTAAATGTCTGTAGTTAAATTTTACTGTTGCATAGTGTCAATGTTATCTGAGGGGTTTTTTAAAAGAATAAAAGAACTGTTTTTAGTATCAATGACTCAAGATTATTTGTTGTAGGGCTCACATTGTTTAAGCAGTTCCATTATGTGAAAATTATTTTCATAATTCAGAGAATTGAAAAAACAAAATTATAAGGACTGAGGATACATACTTTTACTGCCAGTTTAGTGGAAACTAAACTCCACTATTCAGATGGCCAACTCAGTCTATACAGCCGTACCAAAGAAACTCTGGATTCCAAGCTTGCACAAAATTCCCTGGTCTATGAAATTTCATGTACAGGATCACACAGTGTTGCCTGGAAATATGACCTCATACAAGGACTTGAGAATAAAAATCTAATCGTCATTGTGTTGAGCTTTCTTTTTGGCCTCACCTATGATCTATTCCTGAGAATATTATTTATGCTGTTGATAAGTATGTTTATTCTGCATCTGTTGGAAGGAATTTCTATAAATATATGTGCAGTCAATTTGATCTAGAGTGCCATTTAAATTTGAAGTATCTTTCTTCACCTTCTATCTGGATGATGTAACAACTATTTTTATATTCCAGGTCTTCCTAATATATAACATATATTATATGTAATTATTTATATAAATATGTTATATGTTACAAATATGTTGTATACATTATATGTGTGTATATAGAGATAGATACAGATATATACACTGTGCAGTATATTATATATTTAGGCATTCCAATTTTGGGTCCATATCAACTTATAATTGTTACATTATCTTGCTGAATTAATGCCTTCCTAATTGTATAATGACCATCATGTCTATTCTTACAGTTTTTGTTCCTTTCCTATTGCTGGCACAAAATAGCCAATACCTAATTTAAAGAAGGAGAGGTTTATTTTGGCTCTTGGTTTCAGTCCATGGTTGGCTGGCTCCAAGGCAAAAACAGGATGGCAGAGGGGCATAGTGGAGAAAAGGAGCACAGGCTATGGGAATGAGGGAGCAGAGAGACAAAGGAGGAGCCTGGGACAAGTATACACCCTTCCAGATCACAGCGTCAGTGACCCACCTTCGACCAGGTGCCAACACATTTACTGTTGTAAGGAGTTCATAAAACCAAAGGTAGAGAGTGAGAATCAGAGGAAATAAGGCCCAGACTCAAGTGAACAATGTAAATGAAAGTTACAAGGAAATCTCACATCAGTGAGGACACTGCACACCCACACACCAGAGCAGGTTGAATTGTTCTTTAGATGTCCAACTTGGATCTGCCACTCTCAAAATCAGTCCTGCTGAGTCAGCTGCTGTGGAGTAAGTGTGATGCTTAAACTAAATTTTCTATCTACTGGAGACAGATTTTGGTAATGTCTGCTAGAGTTTTGGATACATAGCTTTAGTCCTTCTACACATGTCAGGCTGGGTAGTCGAATTGATAGTAGGTAAAAAAGTCATATTTGTGCTTTCCAAATGCACAGACTAAATTCTGCATGTGCACTACATGTGATGGGAAGTTGTTCTCCATGTGCTCATTTCTACTCCTTTCCTGAGGTAAATAAAATGCTACACTCTGGGATAATTCTTGTGAGGGTGGCAGAAAGACTGGTGGAGGAACCCTGCTGAGGTGAATGTTGTCTCTATAAGTCAGTCATAATTCTTTAAAATATTTTATTGGCCACAGAAGTACAGCTGAAGAAAGCATTCTTCAAGGCAGCAGAGAATTATAATCAGCTACTAACAGGATCTGGACATTTACAAATAGTGATGCAGTCTGCACATATTCCTGGTCAAATGTCCCGTGTCAGTATGTCTACACCCTTCAGAATACCTCACCGGTATTTGTAACCGTGAATAATTGATAACAAGTCCAGTTTCTTGAGGATAAATGATGAAAGGATGATTTTCTGTTCATTCATACAAATGAACCTCCCTATTGAGGTCACATGGACACATGCTTTTCTGGTCAGGACTCCAAGCTTTTCCAGGCTGGCTTTTCTTCCTGTGGTCTATATTGGATCCAACACACACCTAAAGGATGTTTCTACTCCTGTGTAGATTACTATTTGCTGGCTACAGTGACTAGTATCTGTGAATGGTGACGGCTTATAATAGATGTTCCAGAAAAGTCTATTTCTTGGATGGCATAAGAGCCCAACCTGCTCACAAAAGTCTTCTGAGCAGTAAATTCAATGATGTCAAGTTATCAGTCATGAGCAGCTTTACCACGAGGACAGTAGCATTCAGAAGTCTAAAAGGAACGTCTGAATATTGTGGAGTTGTCTTAGTTACTTTCTTCAGCTCTGGGGCACAATAACTTGACATGCAAAACTTATAGGAGGAGAGGTTTATTTTGACTCACAATTTTAGAAGTCTTGAGTCCCATAATTAGAATCTGGAAAGGAGAACGAACCTGCGACACTGTATAGTACATTCTGCAGATCAGCAAGGGACAAGAACTATTGTAGAATTTGCATCATTCCATCTCTACACTCCATAAGAAACTGGCCAGGCAATCTGTTTTTCAGTGAGTTCTTAGCAGGATTCAGAATGTACAGGGGTCTGTACTTGTAATTTTTTATTAAATCAGCACTTTTTTTTAACTGTTTAGGACACTTTCTAAGAGCTATGTGAGAGTTTTGGTAGTAGATAAGAAAAGAGAGTTTTTGTCTCATTTCCCCATTTATCTGTTTCACCGTGTTTTAACCAGATGACCCACCAATGCTGTAATCTGCACCACAGATATAGTCCGCTTCGTCCTCAGGCTGGATGTTGGAGATGGTCAAGTAGCGGTTAGCCCCGGAGCTGGAGCCTATGAATCGATCAGGGATCCCATCCCCTTTTCCTTGGGTTCCATCGCTTTTAAGATACATCACATAAACAGGGGACTTCCCTGGGTGTTGCTGATACCATCCAATGGTGTAGGTGCTGTGTGCACTACTCAGAGTGCAGGAGAGCTTGACCGAAGCTCCCAAAGAAGCAGAAGCGGAGGGTGACTGTGTCAGTGTGGGCTGGCAGAAGGACCCTGAAAATACAGACACACGTTATGGCCTGGAAAAAGGAGCAGAGGAGAAGACAATCCTGATGCTAATTTAAGAGGCAGTTTCGCCGAGCTGGGGCTCAGAATGATGAGGAAGGACCTTGCTGACCTGTGCAGTAAAGGAGGAGGATGAGGAAGAAAAGAGAGGTCCAGGCCATGGTGTAGACACCACAGAGTTGTGGTGAGGAAGCCGCACTGGTACAGCGTCTTTTATCCTACCTTCAAGTCCCAGAAGAGCAAGGATGCCCTATATGCAAATTTGTTCTTCTCCTCCTAACCAATCAGTTTCATCCATAGGCTTGCGCTAACACGGACATCTGGTGTGAATTTGGGAGGGGTGGGACTGGGTAGAGCCTAGTCTGAGGCTTCTGGGGGCAGAAAGAGGCTTCTAGACTCAATGAGCCCTGGGCAGATTCCAGGAGGCAGGGTCTGGTCTCCTTGCTCAGAGCCCTGTGGACCTCACGGCTATGTCTCAGCACTGTGCAGTGTGTCCCAGGAACAGGCCCACTGTGTCTATCAGCAAATGGTAGCTGGTCACACCTGCCTCCACAAGATCTTGTCCGCTGCCTGCTCCACGCACAAAGGCAAACCATGGCCACCTCTCAGGGGAAATCTGCTACCTTGTCTCAGTCTTCAATTTTCTGTTGGTGCTTCCTTGACTAAGAACAAAGCACACAATTCATCCCACCTTATAAGGAGGCCAGCTTTTTCTCACATACAAACTCAACGTGAAATAAAGAGTACATTCCTTGAGCTCATGGACAAGTCAGCCATGAATCCATAACCTAGGTTCTTCCCCAAGCTAAGTTTATCTTTTCCTACTTGATTCCTCATGCTATTGGACCAGAGGGGGCATACTGGTGAGTGTCTGGGAGAACAAATGGGAACAATCTGTGAAGCACTGTGTATATTAAAAATAAGAAAATGCTAGGAAATAGAAAGAAGAGGTATAAATGAGATTATGAAAGAAAACACAGGACATGGGCTTTTTCTGAAGTAAGCCCCTGGGAAGTTTCTTTTTCTAATTATCTGACTTTATTTAGCACACCAGTACAACTTATTCTGGTAATAAATTAGCACGTACAGTTATAAAAAATGTTGAGTACTATCTAAGAAAAATGCTTCTGAAAGTATAAAGTATATGCAGAATTTTTAAAAAACAGTTTGACTTAATAATTTCCAAACTCAGAAGTGTGGCAACATCAAGTTATTGAGGAAACTGGAGTTTCTAGTCTCTGTAATTCATGATTCAGACAGTTTTGAGTGTATGAATTTTCAATCACCATTTCAGTTCCTGCAAGCCATCCTGAAACAAGACCTGACAGTGGAGAGAGACCACCCGCTCCAGTCTTCCAGCTGTATAGACGAGGAATCTCCTGGCCTGGCCAAAGACGACCAAGTAATCAGACACAGAACCTGGCTCACTCAGTTTTCATAGGCGCTCCGGAAATGTCGGTGAGGGTGTAAATAAGGCACATGTATTACACAGAACTTCAGTCGTACTTGAAAAAGATCCTGGTTTTCCTTTCTGCTTAATTTAGGATTAATTCCTGGTATGTTTCTGCAGTTCACAAACTTAGTGACTGAGCTCATTCAGCAGCAGAAGAAAAAGATTCCATGTTAGCACTCTCTATAGAAGCATCAACATGAGCACAGGGTGGTTCATTTCTCTTGGCAGCTCATTCCCACCAGAGGCAGCACGTACCTTGCTCTCTTGAACAGTCACTTTGCTCTTCCAGGGCAGCGTGGATTACTTCTGGGTCATCAGCGTCCCACACAGCAATGCGATTTCTCATCCTATCAAACTATGCCATATAGTGTACTATGCACTCCTGGCATAAAACCTTTTATTATGTCTCAGTCTAATGTTGCTGCCAGGTTAAAAAAAAATGGTCCATAGAGATTATTTTAATTCAAACCTCTGATGAGTGTGTGCAGCATTTACTAATTAGTAATAGAACAGTCACATTCTACCAAGTGATTTTTCTAATCACAGGAGCCATTCCTGGAATACCCTTCCAAGGTATATTTTCAAAACTATATACATTCATAGCAAAGTAGTGTTTCTAAAGGGAATTTTTCAATTTTCATGTAAGTGATTCTAATTTCTTGCTACTTGCAGCACTGCAGCCAAGGAAAACTAATAGGCTATGTTCTTTTTGCCTTTCTCCAGGGCAACATTTCCCTGAAGGAGCACATGTCTGCTTTGGTTGCATGTGGTCTCATGGTATGTTTATTCAGAACAGGCCTCCCATTTCCAAGCCCCTTTTCTACTGTAGATGTTTTACCTTTCGGTACTGACAGACACCGTGATACACTGAAAGCGCTGCTACCAGCCATAAAGACTTATTGACCCCTCTCTGAAGTGCAATTTCATTAGCATTATCAACAAACAAAAACCCGGATACAGAAATACTCACACTGATGTGGCAAAATCATTCACACATTTCACTTACTTAAGTTGGAGTGTTTCAGTCCTCTCGTTATTACTGATTTTATTGCCTTCTCCTGCTTATCTTGTTCAGACTTTCAAAGATCATGCAGAATATAAAGAAACTCCATATTTTTTACCACTTCACTTTAGATTTTCTTCCTTATTCACTAACTTGTAGCTATGGAGGAAATGTGGTCTTGCTATCTTTCCTTTTTAATGCCGTGACTGAACTCTGCATGAAGCGCAACAGAAATGGCACGCGAGCCATGAAGATCCGTGAGTGCGCTACTGGTAAAGGAACACATTTCCTTAAGTTCAGAACTACAAAGCTGATGTCAGCATTCAAAGAAACAGAAAAGAAACAAAAGCCATAAAAGAAAACCAAATATAAATTATAGAACCAAAAATGTAATAAATACAATTAAAATGAAACTCTTGGAGTATTGCTAAAAATTATGCGGTACAATTTTTTCAAGGGCCAATCATTGAATTCCATTGATTAGCAATTTCAAATATTCTCGAAGCAAATGGAAAAGGAGGAAATCTCAGAAAAGAAAAAGAAGTCTTAAAAGCTAAGCAAGTACAAATTATAGAGCTGGAAAATATAATAAATAAAAGTAAAATGAAACGGTGGGACCCAATAACAAAAAAACAGAGAAACTAACATTCAGATATTAGAAAAGATATTTAACACTAGAGAAAGAAGCAAAATTGTTATCACAGCACAGTTAGGGGTGCTGTGGTTCCTCCTAGAGGTTGACACTACTTTTAAATATGGTCACACCCTGTGTACTGAGGAATCAGCAAGTAAATATAACATTAGAAAAGGGTTCTTTCCAAAATTTTAATTTTTAAATATGTTTATAATCAGTATGCAAGGAAGTTGTATGTAATACAATTAAATCTAATGAAATCTACTTTATGAGTAGTGACAATAAAAGTTTTCTTAACATTGCTCCTAGATGAATCCTAGAGCATCACTACAGCTGCTTTACTCTTGAGGAAATGTGTTGACCTTATTCCTGAGTTCTGATTACTGTTACTATACTGTGCTCTTCCGGTTCTTTTGGCAAAAGACATTAATTGAATTCTATTTTTTGTGGAATACTTCAAAGAATCTCCAAATATGTTCAGCTTTAGCACTCAAACAGGAACAGGTATCAAGACAGTTCTCTTCCACTTTCTCTCTATGGATAGTTATCTTCAGGCTGCCTGAGAGCTCAAGGTCTGTGCATTTCCAATATCCAGCCTCATTGAAAAATATGTTTCCATCTTGGTTCCCCATCCGGGTCTCACTCTGTCATCTCATGCAGTTGTACGCAGCCTCTACCTGGTCTCCTGAGAGGGATGGGTCAACTCCTTCTCCAAAGCAGAATCCTAAAAACCTGACAGGTAACCAAGGGGGCTTGCTGCTTGCATCATAAACCAGTGTCCTGAGATTGACCAGGTTCCTGCGGCACTAGTAATGGAAAGGCAGCACCACTTATGAGAAAGTAGAGGAAAGCGACTGTCCCTCCTGCAGAAAGGGCCAGTGAGGAATCCAGGGTCCCTAGGCCTGAGAACTGAACCCTGAAAGGAAAACAAACACATTAGGAATCGAGGAGGGACAGAAGGATACTTCAAGGCAGGTCTCTGAAACCTCCATTAATTTAGGCAGAGAGTAAAGAGAAAAAGAAGGGAGGCATCCACGCTAGCCACGCTGAGGCCTTTCCAAGGACTCTCGGGATGCACAGCACAGCTATTGCTGAACCGTATCCTGTGCTCTGTCTCCTCTTCAGTCTCTTGTATAGAGTGCGTGCTTGGGTTCTGCATTATACAAATATGAGTCACTGACAAACAAGAGCAGCATAAATTGTTTTTGTGTCCTCACTCCAGGGAGCCAATTCACCATAAGGGAGCAGTGTGAGGTCTGATTTTGCCTTATGGGAGGAAGCACCTGCTGTAATCTCTAACTCAGGCCAGTGAGCACAGCTCAAGTCATTAACTGCAAGCCAAGGCAGTCTGTTTCACTCCTTGACAACTGCTAGGAGGAACCACAGCACCCCCCACTGTGCTGTGACAACAATTTTGCTTCTTTCTCTAGTGTTAAATATCTCTTCTAATATCTGAATGTTAGTTTCTCTGTTTTCTGTGATTGGGTCCCACCGTTTCGTTGTACTTTTATTTATTATATTTTCCAGTTCCATAATTCGTACTTGGTTAGCTTTTAAGATTTCTATTTCTTTTCTGAGATTTGCTCCTTTTCCATTTGCTTCAAGAATATCTGAAATTGCTAATCAATGGAATTCAATGATTGGCCCTTGACAAAAATTGTACCACATAGTTTTAGCAATACTCCATTTAAGAGTTTCATTTTAATTGTATTTATTACATTTTTGGTTCTATAATTTATATTTGGTTTTCTTTTATGGCTTCTGATGCTTTTCTGGAATTTGTTCTTTTCCCATTTGCTTCAATAATATTTGAAATTGCTTATCAACAGAATCCAATGATTGCCTTAAAAATAAATCAGACACACAATCTTAAATATCACATGGTTTCTCTTATACTAAAAACCCAAAATATAAATAAAGAGCAATAGAAAAGATAGATAATAGAAGTAGGGAGGTGGATCTTTCCCAAATGTTAAGGGGACCAAGAGATGGAGGGAAGGAGGAGGGAGGGGAGGGAAAGGGGATGAAAAAGGAATTAAGATTGTTATGTCCATGTGCCAAGCCCCAACAAAGAATGTAAACCTTATGTACTGTGAACAAAAATAAATACACAAAAATTCTACCACAATTCCAGCACATACGTAACTTAAGTATTGGTGGCTGTGCATTATCAATGTCCGTTTAAGTGGGATTTTTTTTGGTGCCTAATCAAATGATTTCTAGACTTGCTTCTTAGCCATTCCTGACATTATATTTGGGGATTCCATATGGGACAGTCAATAGATCTGAGGTAAGTACCTGTTTGGGTGCCTTGGTTTTGAAATAGTACCTGCTTTGTGTGCCATAGTATTCAGTATTAATTTTCCCTCTTTTTTTCTTTCTAAGGAACAATGGACACCCCTCCCTTGGGAGGCACATAGTTTCATTTATTTCAGTCAGTCATATTCTGGCAGACATGTGTCAACTGGTGTTTGCTTTCCATCTGCTGAAGGGCTGCTGAAGCCACACGTCTCTCTTAGACAAGCTTAACATTTTTCTTAGAAGTTGGCTAAATATGCCTTAGTGTTGAGTATGACTTGAGAAAGGCAAACACACATCAGACCAGAATCGACCACCAAAACTGATATTAAAAGTGCTTTTCATCATTCCGTCTGAGGCCCAGAGAAGAAATCCTGTGATTGACCATAAATCAGCGTCCAAAGAAGAAGAGATTTGGCTCAGAATAAAGGACTGAGGCTTATATCAATTCCCGTGTGTCGCTTCTCCACCTCTTCCCAAGCGGTTGTGATAGTTCGTATGCCACCATGATGGTTCATATGCCGCCAAGTCCACTGTTACCCAGGATCATTTTTGAGCCATTCCTGCTATGGTTGATTTTTCTTCATTCCTGGAAGCAGAGGACTGTCCAGGGATCACAGGATCTGTGTTTTGGTGTCTCCATTAAACCCGAGGGACGATATGGGTCTTCTGCTGGGCCTCTGGCGTGAACACCAGTGGGGACTGCCCGAGCACTAGAGTTACAGGCATGTGACCAGCTCTGCAGGAGTTACGGACAACGGAGTCTCCCTGACCACTATGTCCTGGGACGTGTCTCTGTGCTCTGTGTGAATACTTATTTAAATTATAATTCTAAGTATTCTTTACTGAATTTATTGAGTTTTGATAGCTCCAACTTTGGACGAACCCTTTAATGAAGAGCTCCTTCAAACATCAAATATTGTCACCAAAACATTTCCCCCGGACCTCTAAAACAGTGCAGTGAAAAAGGATATTGTCCTATGCTTGATATCGATAAACTGTATTGTTTCCAAGAGGGAGGTGAGACCTGAGGTACTTGAGGGGCGGTTGTTGTTCCTGAGGACAGAAGGTTGTAGAAGAGCTTCAGATGTTGCTACAGCAAAGCTCTGTATTGTTTGGCAGCACTACTGCTTTTCTTCCACAGAACTGGATGCAGCCATCTGTCCTGGGACTTGGTCACTGATGGTGTTTTAATCAGCCCCACCTAGGAGACTGTGATAGGAGACAGAGCGAGAGAGAGATGAGTCTAGTGAGTAAGGCAGTGGAAAAGAATTTTAGGGTACTTTATGGAGTCTTACACCATCTTCTGTGGAGGTCCTGATGAAGACAATGTGAAGACAAGTAGATCATGCTTAGGTACTCAAGAACTCTGCACCTTGAGACCTCTAGGTTGAGCACTGGGGTCCCTCATTATCTTTTGTTCTCTACATGCTCCACTTGAGAACATTCAAATATATCTCTCTCTTCAAATATTTTCATTCCCCAGATAACATATTTTTTTCTTTGAGGACAACATGAAGCATGAGGATTTTTGCTTGAACCAGGCCTTGAAAGCACTTTTGTGGTGACACTTAGTTACAGAAGAATTCCTGACCTATAGCTCAGGGAACTCAGTGTTTGCTCAGTTCCACTCGAAACTTTTGAAGGTTTTCCCAGCTGGCAGTGCCAGACCCACCTTCTGAGACAGCTCTACAAAGTCACAAGCTGACTCATAGTGAGGGAGGAGAGTAGGGCGTGGCAAAACCTGGCCAGGAAAGTAGGAGTGACCTGTTAAGTACAAAATCCCAAACAGATGCAACTTCTTGCAAGAATGGTCTAGACTTGACATCAGCCTGAGGCACGAGATCTCAGTACAGACTCTCAGGACCCAGATGTAAAAGTTCTCGTGAGTTTCCTCGAGATTCAGACAGTATAACATAAAGGAAGCCATGAAGAGCTGGTGCTATCATGTCTTTTCATGACAGCCCATACCATGTATCTCAGACACAGTATGTATTTTTATTTTCTTTTTGATTTTATTTCCTTTTTCTTTACTTTTTCTTTGTTTGGCCTGATCTCGCTTTGCAGAGCCAATTTCTCCCAATCTCCACTTTGCCGTTTAAATAAACTTTATCACTGCTTTTGGCTCATTTTGTTCAATTCTTTGTTTGAGGCAAGAAGAACCTAGAATCTAACTCCAGAAAGAAGGGCAAGAAATCCAGAACCCGGTAGCATTAACCTGGAACATAACAACCCATTAACAATACCCCTTAATCTGACCAGCACACACAAATGCTGGGTTCCCTGAGGTCTGTACACCTGTGTACTCGGCAGTGTGGTTCAGCTCCATCAGACCCTGAGGCCAATGCTACAGAGGATGATGGGAAATCCAGATGGCAACAAGAAAGAATACCAAGAATGAACAAGTAGTGTGATAGCAAATTAAAAGTTTCTTCACAGCAAAGGAAGCAACTAATGGAGTGAAGAGATAGACTACAGAATGAGAAGAAAAATTTCCATCTATTTCCTTGGACAGAAGATTAATATCTACACTATATAAACAACTCAAAAAAAATTAGAACCCCCCAAATAAAAGACCCAAACAAAAAATGAGCAATTGAAATGAACAGACACTTCCTAACAGAACTATAAATGGACAATAAATACATGAAAAGAAATGTTCAAGAATCTTTGGGCTTTAGAGAAATACAAATTAAAACAACACTGAGATTCAGCCTTACTCCTGAAAGAGTGACTATCATCAAAAACTCAAAAAATGACAAATACTTGTAAAGTTACAGGGAAAAAAATGAACCATACTACAAGTGTTGGTGGGAATGTAAACAAATACAGCTGCTACGGAAATCAATATAGAGATTTCTCAAAACACTAAAAATAGAAATTTGTCACAGTTATACCTCTTTTAGGTATCTTCCCAAAATAGTTGAAGACATATTATAAGGTACATGCATATCCATGTTAATAGCAGCACCATTGATAATGACCGAAATAATGCAAACGATCTATATGCCAATCAACAAATGAGTAGATAACGAAAACATGATATATATTTCTCATCTATAAAAAAGATAAATTTCAGTCATATGTTGTACAATGGATGGATCTTGAGTCCATAAGGCTAAGTGAAATAAACCAGGCACAAAAAGTGAAATATAATTAATTTCTTTTGTATGAGAATGCCGAAGTATAAACAAAGAGTAAATTAAGAGGGAGATGATAGGAAACAGAGAGGCAGACTTTGTGGAGATGGGAAGGGATCTGGAAAAGAGGAGAGAGGGGAGTGCGAGGCAGGTGAAGTAAAAATAATTAAGATGTAACAGCTATATGTGCCAATCCCTTACGAGGAATGTAATTATTTGTATTTGAAAAATATACCAATTAAACAAATAAAAAAGAAGAAGGCATATGGAGACAATCTCAAGTCTAGAATTTAAGCAGGCCATAGGAGAAAGCACCTCTTTTCTGGGGCAGGACAAAAAAGAATCCTAGCATTGCGATGCTGCAATGTCTGCTAATGGCTGGCTGTTCATACTCTGTCTTACCTTCTCTAGGTGCTCATCAGGTCAATTGTCACATTTATTCTAACAAGACAATGAGACTGAGCCCCTATTCCACTTCATTGTTTTGTTTCACTAATGGACATAGAACCAAAAATTATCAAAATATTACCAGCAGGATCTATGCTAAACTGATGTAGATTCACCTTGACTATCAAAGAATATAGGGATTGAGGCACTTGAAGAGTCTCTAAAGGATCATGAACATGAACTTTGGAAGTAGAACGGAATTTTAGAGACGTGCACTGCATTGTCAGATGCACCAATTAAGAGAGCCTCTGAACTCTCAGGGCTGGTTCTTGACAGACCATGAGAGAAAATGATGGCGTTATGGGCATGATGCCAGGAGACTCTTCCACACATTAGCCTACGGTGTCATTCATCAGCAAGGCCCTTCAAAGACTTAAAACACAGTTTGTAAGGAGCACTCTGCTGAGTCAAATGAAAATAGCCACAAACTTCCAGGTAAGTTCTTCTAAGCTCCCTTTGCATTACGATGGTGTGGTGGGCCTAATATGGTCAACTTGAGCCAGAACGCCCAGCTGGACTGAGTTGGTGTGATGCGGGGCGTACGAGATCCACCTGAGGGTTGTTGATGATGCAACATAAGGCAGAGTGGGAGCCGTAGCTAGCAGGCAGGCTGTTTCCCAGGAGAAGCTCTGCTGTGGCTGGTTCTTCTGGAGGGGGCTCGGCCGTCCTCATCGAGGAAGGAGCTCGGGTCCTTGCTGTCGTTGAGGATGGCAGCTGTCGCTTCGGAGGAGCTCTGGTTGTCATCTCTGCTGTGAGCATCGTTTCCTGGCTCCAGCCATCATGTGCGGACATGGACGTACGTGGGACAGTGCTGTGGGCTCCCAACCCTCAGTTGGATCTTTTGGGTCTCCAGTGCCTAGATGGACGTTCGGCACCTTCTGCATTTGACTTCTGGTGAATATTATAATCTATTAATGTCCTCTATTAAATCTGCTCTCTTACGACCATTGGTTCTCTGAAAATCTAACACAGATGGAATCCTGGGGCCCTGAGTTCTCCTTCAGTCTCCAGGTGCTGAAGAACTCCGCTCAGCACAGACTCCTATTTGCCAAACAGACATTCCTAGAGTATAAATGTGTGTGTACCATGGTGTCTTGAGGATGTCTGAGACAGTGTGTGGGGTTGTCTCAGGGCTGGGTTCAGAGGTGAGGTCTTTCCTGGTGACTGTATCATTCAGATGTATTCATGGTTCAATACATAAACCATGCGGTACCATTTGTCTGTAATGTTTGTAAATGCCATTGTTTACTAGGCTATAATTTCTCGTTGGCTTCAGCATTTTATACAGATTTTTGGAAGCTGGTGATTGTAATGTCAGAATCGTCATTGCCCTTTATGTTTCTTTCTTTTTCACTTAAGTTGTATCTCCCATTCTTCATGTCAAAAATGGATACATATATAATGCAGATTTTCTGAAGTCTAAAGATTATCTTGATATAATAAATGAAGCCCTTTTTTTCGTATCTTTTCTACCATTCCCCTCATAATGAGCTCTTGTGTCTCTCAGAATGCCAGGAACAAGGCCTAGTGCCATCTGTTTCTGCTGTGTCCGTGGACGGAGTAAGGTGTGTCCATGGGCTGATGTGGGGTCTCACAGATGAGAAGGAGGGACTAACACCTCCATTTACTGAAAGACTGAGCAAGACTTCATTACATATTTCATTCAGAAATATACATAAGATTCTAATAAAACTATTTTTCAGATTCTAGCTGTACTTGATTTGAGGATTATTTTTAAAGTCTCGAGAAATACCAGGACAGAAGCTCCATATGTAAAATTTAAAAATATAGTACACATCTAAAAAGGAAGGGAGGGAGGGAGGTGGGGAAGGGAAAGGGAATAAAAAGAAGCCATCTATGTTAAGTACGTGTACCTACTCCCTAAGATGAATGTAATCTTCATGTACTGCAAACATGGACGAATAAAATGAAACAGTACAAAACCTGTAAATATTAGCAGATTTTGCCACCAGCTACATGAAATCATTAGCTTGTCTGTGGGGCGTGACTTTCTGATGCACTTCCCCATCTGTCCATGTCACTGTGATAAGCGCTGTTGGGCCAGACTGTACAGTAATAGTCAGCCTCGTCCTCAGGCTGAAGCCCAGAAATATGCAGAATTCCTGCATTAGTTGAGGCATCTTTGGATCCAAAAAAGCGGCTGGGGAGCCCAGAGGGGTAGTATTTATCTGAGCCTGTGTTGTAGGACAGGAGAAACTGAGGCCGACTCCTTGTCTTCTGCTGGTACCAGGCTATGCCGTGGCTGCTAACTCCGAAGCTGCTGCTCAAGGTGCAGGTCAGTCTGACAGATGCCCCAGGCGATGCCAACAGGGAGGCCGGCTGAGTCAGCACAAGCTGGGAGAGGGAACCTGCAAATACGTGAAAGGAGATGAGGAAGGGGCCAGAGTCAAATTTTTCGTGGGGTCTGAGCTTGAGTAGTTGATATATACTAATAATCATGACCTACTGAAGGCTGTTCTTACCTGTGCAGAGAGAGAAGAGGAGCAGGAGGAGAGTACTGAAGGCCATGGTGGACACAACCCCCTGACCCCCACAGTGGTCCTGGATGGCCACAGGCCTTCTTTTTATGCCCAGCCTCTGCCAGATGAGGCTGTTCATGCAAATGAGCTTCCATCCCTCCAGACCTAGCCCCTCCCTGAGCACCTCACAGCGCAGCCTGAGGAGGGTGAAGCTTCCCGTCACCCCACTGGAAACCCTGGGAAGAAGCATCGTGAGATAAGACCATGGGCCCTGCTCTGCGGACTCTGACAGGCCACAGGGGAAAGAGTTGCTGGGTCCCCATTAATGAGTATAGTATCCAGCCTAATTGCCGGGCTCCTTGAAGTGGGTGCTCCTTACCGTGCCATTGAGACAGAGCAGTGTTTGCTTCCCCTGCTGGTCTCAGGGCACACACCGCTCTACGGTCCAGAATCCCCACAGCCAAGCTGGGTTTCTGTTCATGGATGAGTCTTTCTTTTCATCTTTCTGTTAGACTGCTTCAAAATCCTGAGACAATGAACAGTTTGGCCATCAGTTCATGGAATTATTCACAGATGCAGGCTGGGCCAACGGTTGGTTTATGCTGTTCCTCGTTTGACCCTGAACTGTGTGGTCCGCCACTGCACACCAGCCGGCAGTAGTTCTCGGACTTGCCCTCGGCCTGAGGCTTAAATTGGTGCCCCTCGCTGGCTGTGGTTAGTGCCATAAATCAGTGTCTTAGGGCTTGGCCAGGTCGCAAATGAAACAAATACAGATAGTGATCGCTGTTGACCCCTTAATTGCTGGAGCCACAGAGGGGAGTGATTGTTTCTCTTGAGGTTACCATTAGTAAGGGCTCTTGAGTCATAATCTGAGAACTGGTCCCTGAAACCCAAACCTGGCATATATTTGGACGAAGAATAAAGGCAGAGGTATGACTGCAAAAGCTCGAATTACAAATCTGTAGTAACCTGGCCTGCAAAGAATGCTGAGAGACAGTCTTACATATTGTGGATGCTGGAAAGACACCCCCCATAAGTATTGATGTCTAACTGTGGAGAAATCTTTCAAAATATTTGTTATTCAGGTTTACTATTGCATGTATTAATATTATTTAAGAATTTTGGAAGGCCAAAGAAACTATTTCATGACCAAGTGACTGGTCAGATTATTGTGAGCCTCACGGTGGATATACAGCTGGCTTAAGAGAGAATTATTCTAATAATTTAGCATAAATAATTTTAACTAGAACATGTTAGTGTACATAATGTTTACATTCCTCGTGGGGATTTGGTATATGTATATAATACAACTGAATTTCTTTTTTCATCTCATTTCCCTTCCCTCCCTCCCCCCTCTATCCATCTCTTGATCCCCTTCCTTTTATTTTTTCATACATTGTTTCTCTTTCACTTGCTCAGCCCTGTGCTAAGGCAGTAGGATCTGTAACTCTCCAGATGTAACCTCCATTCTGCACCTTTGTGTCCTGCAGTGGGTGGTCAGCTCAGTGGATAGCAGGAGTGTGTCTAGAAGGTAATCCTACATGAGATGGTTTCCGGTAATGCAGATATTCAAAACACATGTATGTAGAAATTTCTCACAATCTGAAATCAAGTCATTGTTCTTGTATGTGCTTAAATTTTTGAAATTCTGTTGGACTGTTTTGGGGATTTTCATTGGAATTTTGGAGTGAATCATGGAGTTTTATCCTAACTGTATTTTAGACACAAATCTACAGGGATTATTTCACGATAATAAAAGTAAAGTTTCTTCCCAAACAATAATGTTCATAAAAATCATTAGTGCACCTTGTTAGTACATATTCTTTTACACCAACAAAGATTTCTGATTCAGAAGGTAGGATGAGGAATTGCATTTCTAACTAGTTCCCAGGTAATACTTCTGTTTCAATGAGAAAATAATTATTAATTTGATCTCTATAACCAAAGTACTAAATGAGGACACACCCATTAGTTCTTTCTGAATAAGAGAATCTGAAAAGTAGAGGACAAACTCTGAGTCTCACTGTTGGTTGATGTATTTTGGAGGAGAGCCCCTCCCTCCCTTATCAGCCAGAGAGGGACAGTTTGGGAGGAACTGCACTGAGAGGTACCTGGGAGAAACAGAATGAAGTACCTGGCCAAAAGCCACTGGATAGGACAAGGGGACCATGCAGCCTCACTTTACCTATCATGCTGTTGATAGGTAAACTGAGGCTTTTCACCCTTTCTTCTTTTCTCCTGCCTGTGGAGAAAATTGTGGAGCCATTTTGAGCCACGGAAAGATTTTGGTTGCACTTCCCCATGGGTTTAGATCACTGTGTGAGTGCTACTTCCCATGTACAGGAAGCAGTGATAATCAGCCTCATCTTCTGTCTGAGCCCCGCTGATGGTAAGGGTAGCTTTGTTCCCAGTGATGGCTCCAGAGAAGCGATCAGGAACCCCAGAGAGACGGTTGTTCGTGCTGTAGATAAGTGTACGTGGAGCCTGGCCTGGGTTCTGCTGGTACCAGCTAGGGTAGTTACCAGTAGAGACTGACCCAGAGCTAAGGCCGCAGGTGAGAGTGACTGTCCCTCCTCGAGACACAGACACTGATGGCTCCTGGATGACTACAGTCTGAGAAACTATTCCTAAAACCAATAAGAGAGACAGTTACTGTAGGGAGACAAGTGTCGCCCTCAGACCCTGTGTTTGTGTGGTCTCCCGTACGATGCAGAGTCCATCCCCTGACCTGAGCTGGAAGTGAGGATTCCAAGAAGAATGATTGTCCAGGCCATGGTCGGGATTCTCACAAGGACCGAATGTCCTCAGACTCCTCAGCTGGAGTTTGGTTTCCCCTGCGCCTTTTCATGCCTCGCCAAACCCATTAGAAAGGGCAAATCCTTCATGCAAATCAGCTTCCTCTCTCGACCCACCCCGCTGTTCACCCCGATAGCCCTCAGGAGAGTTCTTAAGAGGCTGGTGCTGGGACTCCATCCAGCTCAGTGTCTACAGGGGGACTGACACTGAGGAATGAGGCTTAGTGCCCTTCATCGGATCAGCTCCCCCACACCCTTAGGGACCTCATTTAAGAAGCTAATCTCTGGAAAGACTGAGAAATGAGGAGGGTGAACTCCTCATCACCTACTGTGTTTATCTGATTTGTAGCAAAATCAAACTCATCCCTGTGAAGATTCCTTCCCTCTCCAAGGAAATGAGAGCCGATCCTCCTCAAAGATGATGCCAAGGCCCTCCTTTCCTAGCAGAGGGCCCATTTGGACACCGCAAAACTCAGTCTCTGGGGACTCCCTTACTACCTCTAGGGACAGAGGTCACCCATTGTCTCAGTCCCTAAAACTATCTGCAGTGGAGGCACAGGGCGGGGATAGACCCCCAAGGAGAAGCACTGTGTGGCTTGGGATGATGCCTCCATTTGCATTAAGAAGTCATTGATTTTATTAAGTATATTTAGTGAAACTAAATTTTGAGAAGAAACTTAACAATATCATCATTAAATTACGAAATTCTTCCCAGCAACAAAAATAACAGTATAGAAAAACAAGTGCTTCATAATCAGTTATAAATCTAATGATATCTCTGTACAAGTTAGTGTGGACATTCTGGGTGTTTTAAAACTTCCTTTCACTAGCATGTCTCCCGGGGAGCAAGAAGATCAGGAATGAAGGTTGAGGCTTTTGGGGACATTTGTGCCAGGGAGATAAAATTTGTCCACTTTCTTTGTGAGAAAAAAAAATTTTTTTTAAAATGGTGCACATTACAATGAAAGCTAAAACATAATTTGATATTTCTAAACTGCTCATATGTATTTATTAAAATTTTTCTTGTTTTCATTTCCTTCTCAATCATTTATATTGGAAGGGATCAATTCATACTGGACATAAATATTAATTTCAATGTATTTTTTGGCTAATAACGTATCAGATACAGTATATGCACACAAATTTGTGTATATGTATGTTTGTATAATATTGGAAGAAGGAGGAGGATCTGAAACTTAAAAAATAAAAGTGTTAAATATCTAAAAATCTTAATTATCCATTTCTGTCATTCACTATAAAACATTCTAAAATAAAATGACAAATAACAAACCAGTAAGCTATATCCTTGAAAACAGGACAAACGAAGACCTAAAGCATTTATCACTTATTTTGTAATATAGTCATAGTGACCTGCAAATAATTTTGATTCTGTATGAATCTCTGAGCTACTTCCGCAGATATCTCAGCCATTCTCAAGACACCAAGAATGAGAGACGTTATTTCCTTGAGAATCTTGGGTGGCAATATGGAGCCAGCGGTGAATGGAGGGACCCTGAAGCTGGACATGAGAGAAGATCCCCAGATACCAGGAGCTCTTCCCAACGCAGGAAGGAGCAGAGAGCAGTTCCCCTGATGATACTGCTTGACCTAGGTGACAGCCTCCTTTTTTGTGTATTTTATCCCCAAAGGATCACACAGATGCAGGCTGAGTCCATGGGACACAGCGCAATGAGCCCCTTTTTGGTGATTCCCATAACTCCATCTTTTGCACACTGTGTCAGAAAACTAGCAAAGGGCCTGAGAAGCTCTGTCCCTGGCTGCGGCATCCAATACGTGGCTCAGCACTTCTCGTTCCTGTTCGCCTTCCGAGCACATGTACGTTAGCCCACACGGCGCTCACAACGGCTCTTTTTGCAACCTGAATCCACCCTAGAAGTTAAGGACCTAACATGGGTCTCATTTGTTAACATGCTGAAAAATATTTCCTTCTTTGTTTATGAATTAACCACTTACCGGTCCAATTATTTAAATGCAGGATAACCAAAAATTGCATATTTTTCCACTAACTTTTATAAGATAACAAGAAAGGTAAAAATAACAATTTCATTAAATTTATACAAGGATCAACTGGTTGAAATGACCCTGCCCAAGGGACGCTTGGGGTAGTCGACCTGTAAACAAACGCACCTGCCGTGATGCTCGGGAAAATTGTTAAGTGGTTAAATTGCTGTATTATTTTCAAACCCAATACAGCAGTCACTTATGTACTATATAAGATGATTTGGGAGGAGATGCGGGGTTCACCCTTTTTATCAGCCAGTCTTCAGGCTTTCTGGAGACTAGAGTAACCCCCATATTGCCACAGGCCTAAATATTGCAAGTGGAATAATTGCCATATTATTTTCAAACATGATATTCAGTCTTTATTGGCTTCAGTGCCATAGCTTTCTTAAAATTAGAAAATAATTATGGGCTATATATCCCTTATTTTAAACCTTGAAAAAGTTTATTGCCTGTTTGGTGTTTTGGATTTTGTTGGGGGGAAGTTGTTCACTATTCACCTACATTTATACACAGATTTTAGATACTATGTGTACCATAAAACAAGGAGTCAACACAATTCCTGGAAATAATGATGGATATTTATAAAGAATGAGAGGATTAAATACCTCTGTCCAGATACTGCTGCTGGAGTCCAGACACAGGCCTGAGTTGGAGAGGACTGACCCCAGAAGTCCCAACAAACTAAGTCTGGCCACTCGCCACAGGGGTCCACTGGTGAAGTAGGGAAGGAATTTATTCACTGTGGCCACCCTGAGAAGGCAGCAGGTCTAGCAACATATTAAGAACTACCTGAAAAGCGCTAGTGAAACCGTGTGTACCAGGCTTGTGGTTCTGCAAACGCTGAGGAATGAAGTTGCAAACCAAAGGAGGAAGTTAGGAGAGTTTTTATTGGAAATAAAGAGAAGGAACATAGCTCCTGAATTTCCAAGAGGGGTCCCAAATGGGGGGCCACATGCCCTCCCCTCCAACTAGAGCTAATTATAGATAAAAAGACCACAGGATTTGCTCAGTTGTTTAGTGGTCACCTATCACAGGTGGCTCAGTGGATTTAAAATGACTAATTGGGACCCAGCGTTTAGCCTAGTTCTTAAACATGTAGGGTTTATAGGAACCTGAGATCTTAGAAGAAACTGGTTAATTTGTATTATTATTTCCTCCAAATTCAGGAACTCGGGAGGGGGTGGCTGCATCTCCCTTTAGTAGGGTGTGGGCTGCATTTCATGCTGCCTGAGGAAATTCATGCTTTGTCTAAAGTCCTAGTTCACTGTCTAGTCTTAATTTTTATCAATATGGCTGGTCTCCCCTCTCTATCTCAGACCTTTCCACTAGCTAGCTGCCTTATTCATAAGCTAACCAAATAAGCTACACTAACAAAATCTCCAAAATTAAGCCATCAAGTGCAAAAGTAGACATAGTCAAACAATCCCAGTCAAACTGTGATCTGGTTTATCATAAGCTCGGGTCCAATTCTGTTGGATCAGCTAGTACCAAGGAAGTCAGTTTTGCTTGAGGGTCTAATTTCAGTTCCTATCTTGGGGTGATCTGCTTGCAAGTTTCAGTGTCCCTGAAATTTTAGATAAGGTAGGAAGGAGAAATGACTTCGACAGAAAGAACAGGTTATAGAGAGGAACAGAGTTAGGACAGTGACTGGATCCACCACCAATATCAGGAGGCAGAATTATAAACTGGCTCTGTATCTTTTAATTACCCCTGATAAAATCTCTGTGGCCTGAAGAAAGAGGACAGAAGAATTCAAGCCATGGTGGAGATGGCCCTAGAGCTGTGATTGGTGAGGCCTCTTTTTGAGATTGACACTATTTTCCAAGCATCTCTTATTCTGCTTTCTCAGTCAAGTTTATTTACCCAAATCTGTTTCTGTGCCATGACTGTCCATTTATTAAATATAAAGTATGAATATAATTCAGGGTCTCTTGCTCATTGGTTTCTGGGACCCAGATGCAGGAAATCTACACTTCAGGAAGCCCCTTGTATGTGCGAATCAGCAGAGTATTTTCCTATGTGGCCTTCTCCAGGGGCCTACCCTCTCAGGAACAGTGTATCAGTGTACCCTGCTGGTCTTAGATCTCTAGTCAGTCAGCCGTTCACACAACTCAGCTCTCTTGGTGGGGAGTCCTAATTATTGCAAATAGATCTTTCTGATATTAATTCAAAGGATAGCTGAATGGATAGATATATTTTATGCTTGGGATTATTTTTTCAAGATTGCTAAAGACCTTTAGTCATCTAAATATAGAATATGTTTCACAATGCTTTTATCACTACATATTTTATGATTATCTGCCAAGCAAGTTACTTATGCTATTTTGTGCCTGGGGTCATTTCTAGATTGTGGTCGTCTTATACCAATGTCAAGGCTGAAAGTAACCCCGTGGATCTTGTATTAATTACGTACGGGTAACTACTGGGAGTTGACCTAATATTTTGCTATTGTTAGAGCTTCCTGCTAGTTTCCCATAACCCTTACTGTGTAACAGTTGGACTTCATGTCTGTCTTGTACTTGAAGATATAATACAGAGAAAAACTCTCTGTTCATTCTTGCTTGTTTAGCTTCAAATTGAATATTGTCTTGGAAATATTTATTTTCTTTTCACTATCTGATATAATTAAGATATTTGATCTAGTTTTTAATGTTTCTCAATAAATAGTTGCTTTTCTAGAGTCAATTAGTTACTTTTCTAGAGTCAATTGTCAACAGGACAATTACAAGTTACAACATTCACACACACAAGCCAGATGCAGGAAGAGTGCAGAATATCTCTCTATGCACTGGAGACCTGAAAGATCCAATCAAGGGCTGGGAGCCCACAGCAATGACCCATGTACATTCGAGTCTGCACTAAAAGACTGAAGAAATCTATTCTGGACCCAGGATATGATGCTTACGGCGGAGATGAAGACCAGAGCTCCCCTGAAGCAAACAGCAGCCATCCTCTATAACAGCAAGGCCTCGAGCTCCTTCTGCGATGAGAACAGCTAAGTTCCCTTCAGGAGAACCAGCCACAGCAGAGCTACTCATGGGAAATAGCTGGCACCTGTTTTCTGCTCCTGTTCTCTTTTATGTTGTGTTAGCAACAATTCTCAGGTGGATCTTCTATGCCCCGAACCAGTTCAGTTGAGATGGGAGTTCCTGCTCAAGTTAACCACAATAAGTGCACCATACTCAATATAAAAACATATAAAAATTGTTACAAATGAAACTTCTGTCCCTTTTTAGAGATTCTTTCCCCAGTCCTGACCTAAAGAAGCCTCATGGCCTGTCACCCCTCCTCACTGGACCCTGATCCAGTTAATTTAATAGTAACATGAATTTAATAGAGTTTAGTTTAATGAGATCTAGCTCCAAAACAACTATTACTTATCTAATGTTATCCCAATCAAAAAACCAGAGAGGAAAAAAAAATTCAAATTCCTGGTGTTAAACTGGAGTGAGCCTGTGATGGATCCAAGAGCAGTGTCCTTAATGTGGAGGTATCGCCCTGTACTTGGGAATTCAGGAACACATCTGAATGCAACATCAACAGAAATAGAGAAACCCAGAAACTCAGCTTCCCTGAGCACTCAGAGCTCAGTGAAGGACCAGCCAGGCTGGGCCTAGTGCAGAGACATGGACTGGTGCCCAAAGAAATCCCCAAGAGTCTCTTTCCATCAACTTCAGAGCTAGGAGAGAAGATTTAACCTTTCAACCAGGCCTCTTCTGCTAACAGCAAGCCAGCTGTGATTAAATTATGAAAACAAACCCATACAGGGGAAAACAAAGAGTTATAAAGTGAAGAAATATGATGGGTAATTGCAGAAAGGACCTGGATATGGAGCAAACCAGCCTTAGAAGAGAGGCAGGCTTTCCAGGACTGAGCAATATCGGAGTCAGTCTTATCTGGGAACTGGGCACAGATATAATCCCTGCGCATGTGTCCAGGTTTCTCAGGATGGACAAACTGTCCTTTCAACCAGCCCATGGCTAGAAGAATGATCTTTTATCAGTCCAAGGCCAAGTAGACTCAGAAGTTTCCACTCTGGGCTGTGCAGAGTAAAGGCAGAGGGACTGCATGCTGAGTCTACATTGGCTGTAAACTGGCTTGCAAACAAGAAGAAATACTGTGTTTTAAAATTTATATATCTTATTTTATATGAATTTCATCTCAACAAGCTTGATTTGAAAACATACTGACACTACAGTTCTGAAGAGCAAATTTAAGCAAGTCTCCTATATTGGAAAACTTGGTAAGAGAATACAGATGATAATATGGTTAACAAGAAGGAAAGAAAAATGGAAAACTCGTGGCTTCTGCTTTTGGTTCCATGTAATACATGATATTTTTCTAAAACTGCTTTGGTTTTTGTAGGCAGGAGTTTTGTGTCATAAATCTGGTTCTGCAAATAGGAAAGCCCTGGTTGGCCAGAAAAATGCACCAGGGACGTCTTCCTATGAAATTCAGGGCAATTTTTCTCATGGAATTATGCAAACAAAATCGTAAGAGGGAAAATAAAGAGTTAAAAGGTGAAGAAAAATGATGGAGAATTTGTGCAGAAAAGACCCGGATGTGAAACAAACCAGCCTTAGAAGATAGGCAGGGTTTCCAGGACTGAGCAATATATTGGAGTCAGCCTTATCTGTGAAGTGGGCACAGTCTGAGGCCGAGTAGACCCAGAAGTTTCTATCAAAAGGGCCCACTTTGAGCTGTGGTGAGGTAATAGCACAGGGGCTGCATGCTGACGTCACAGGCTGTGGCCCTGGATTGCGATAGAGACTTTTCAGCAGAGACCGGCCTGGATGGAGGCCTCGGAGTTGTGACTGGTGGCAGCTCCGGCCCTGACAGCTCATAGGAATGTGTGCTTCATTTTCTCCTGGGACTCGAGCACAGTGTAAGCAGCCCTGAGGCTGTTGCCCTAGAATAAATGTCAACATCATCGTCAGGGACAAGAAACAGAGATACTACCTGGGATTCCTGAGCATCTACCCCATCCCCACAGAGCAGAAGTTCAGGGCATGTCATGCTTGGTTCTAATAGCAGAATTCTAGTAGGAGAATTCAGTCATCCTCAGTGTCACTATTGTTCTATGTGGCTAGAGACTCTGTTTTCTGGAGACTTTGACCTTGAGGATCACTAGGTCAGTGCAGACAGGGTCCTGATTCCTGGAATGACAGAGAAACCAGAACATGGAGACAATATATAGTTAGAGAAAGGAGAGGAGAGTGTGAGTGTGTGTGTAAGAGACAGACAGACAGAGACAGAGACAAATACAGACAGAGAGACAGACAGAAAGAGAGAGAAACAGGAATACGCTCACATTCTCCCTCCTATGCAAAGTAGGACCCAGAGAGACCACTGTCCCTCTCATACCCCTCCAATCTCTGAGAGGTGGCCAGCCCTGAGGCTGTCCCCCACGAACCATCCAGTGTTCTGAAAGGCAGATATTAAAAAATGTCTGGTATCTTGAAGACCATTCTCATTCAAGTAAAACTAAGTATGAGGATGGACCCGTATAACCATCTCTACTCAATTTTCTTAGCCTACTTAAAATTTCAGAATTTCTGTGATATTCAAGATAATCCCATCACCACGTGGGTAGTGATAATCCCAAACAAACAACCTATTCACTAACACAAAGCAGAAGTGTCCCCTTTCCACATCGGCTCGAATACTCCACCATCCTAAAAAGCCATATCCAAGAGTAGTGATTATCCTAATTTCATACCAATGGCACATGCAAACAGCATCATGTCATGTGGTGTTAACATGGACAAGGGTTTGTTAGGACAGTGACAAGAATCAGCTCACCAGGGTTTGCAACACCTTCACACTTTCATGAGCCCCATGAAGTGGCGAAAATGGCTGGGTCAGTGAAACCTCAGTGGATTTAGACCTTTCGCTGTAGGCAAAGTACTCCTGAAATAATCTTTTTATCAAATTAAGCAGGCAAAAGCCATGCAAAGAGAAATGGCTGAGAGACAGACTTTCAACTGGTCAGAGGTGGTGCACTGCCAAGACTGGTGTTCGTGCCCTGGGATGGATGATAGAAAAGTGAGGTTGCTAGGTGCTGTGCTCAAAAGCACCTATTTATGTTCCATCAAAAGTCATTCGTTGAAATCCCAACCCAATGGTGATTGCATTAGGAAATGGGGCCTGTTATGGGGTAGGTTGTAATTGGGTTTAATGCTTACATAAAAGAGCGCTGGTGGAGCTTGGTTTTGTCCCATGTGTAAAATGCAGTGAGAAGGTGCTGTCTGTGAATCGCAGAGTGGACTTTTCCCAGACACCAAGTCTACTGACACTCTGCTCCTGGATTTCTCAGCCTCCATAACTGTAAGAAGTACAGAGCAATCATCTGTTGTTTATGAGCCAGAGTTTGGGATGTTCCGATGTGGAAAACTGAATGCAGTTTGAATCTGGGGGAGGAGCAGACAGAAGTGCAGAATAGCTCAGGTCACAGACACATTCTCATCTCATTGCGAAAGAGATTCCACTCAGCATATCTCGATGCACAGAGACGTGCTATGTCTGAGTCTCAGGAGGAAGATTGTTCCAGATACAGGCCGGAAATAGCAGGTGCAGAGAAAGGTCACCTCACTGCTGAGGTTTGGGGCACTGTAAACACAGTGGCTGACCAGAGCTCTGGGACCACATGTATCACTGAGTCAAGTCTAGACCCTGTTGACAATGAGTCAAAGAGCTCATTCTTCATTTACTTCCTCCCTGGGGAAAAATTCATGCCTGAGAACAGATACATGCCACTTCCAACATGATCAGGAAGAGAAGGTATTAGCAATGGATGAAATTAATATCTTAACTGAGGAAGAGACAGTCATGTTCACCCATCGGTACTACTAAAATCAGAAGCTGAGTGAAAAAAAAGAGAACAAGAGCCACCACCTGAGCTAAATGTGGGCTCAGGCGACGCAGCAGAGACTTCGCCGTGCAGGGAGAAGGCAGAGGAGGTTTAAGTCTCACTTCTCCGTGGGTCTGAAGCACTGTGCGAGTGTTACAGCTGCCGCGCCATGTACTACGGTAATAGCTTCATCGTCAGATTGTAGCCCAGAGACGTGCAGAACACCTGCATTGATTGAAGTGTCTTTGGATCCAGAGAAGCGACTAGGGACCCCGGAGCCCTGGTGCTTACTTGAATCTGAGTAATAAATTAGGAGATACCGGGGAGGGCTCTCTGGCTTCCGCTGGTACCACCGTATCCGGAAGTCACCCACACTAAAGCCACTGTTTAGGGCGCAGGTGAGTCTGGCAGCTGCTGCAGGAGATGCAGAGAAGGAGGCTGGCTGTGTGAGCACAGGCTGGGACGGGGAACCTGCAAATAAGGACACACTGTAGTGAAGAGCAGAGCCAGGGATATGAGACAGAGGGGACCGACTCGGGGTAGGGGTGTGCCCTGGAGCACCGAGGTCTGCCCCACCCGTGCAGAGAGAGAGGAGCGGAAGGAGGAGATGAGTCCAGGCCATGTTGGACCCAGCTCCTTCTAAGGCCACACTCCTGAGCTGGGCTGCTCCCGGGCTGTCTTATCCCAGCCTCACAGAGGAGGAGCTGCTCAAGCAAGTGTGTCCTCACCCCCTGCCACTCCCCTTGTGAACACATGGGGTCTGAGTCTGTGCTACAGGGAGGCTAGCCTGATGGGCTAGTTTTTCCCATAGGTGGAGCCCGGGATGCAAAAGCAGCGAAGACCACACACAGGCCCACGTGCAGGGGCCTACACCAGTTTCAGAAGAAACAAAATTGTAGAAGTAAAGGACCTCATGTTAGTTAAGCACTGCTCACCCTTTTGTTCTTGTCCCAAGACTCCCCTGAGATGGTCTTCTTTTACCCTCTGCTGCTCTGGGAACAAACTACTTTCACCATGCTGTGAAATTTCACCCTAACCTTGTTTCCTTGGCTCCCATGTTTCACTCATAGCAGCAGAATCGCTAGTACAAACAGCGAGGGAGGTTTGTTCCTGGTGTGATCTTCTCTGACACCCTCTGCAGCTCGTGGTACAAAGGGGAGGATGATGTACATGGAATCATAACACAAGGAGCTTTATAACTGCTCAGGAGCTTAGAATAAAGTGCCCAAAGCAGAGACAGAAGGAATTTGTTCACCAGGATGTCTCAGAGGAGGGGAGACACTTGCTCCGTCAGGGACTAACTGTGGATAGCTCACCAAAGGGAAAGCAGATGGTCACAGAGAGAGCCACAGACTGGGCTCGATGCACAGCTCCCGCCAGAGACAAACAGTGATGTAGGGCTGCAGGTATGAAAGTGGGCACAGAACCAGGCATCCACCATAGCACTGTTCTCCTTCATCTGACCAGGAGGAGTTTAAACACGACCATGCCTATTGTCAGATCTGGTGTTAGAGACCTAACTCTGAGGGATGTTCCACAACAGAAATGGGACAGAGAAGGCTGGCAGGAGACATCTGTGGGCAGCTGGTGTAAGATGACAACAGAAAAAAAATAATAAGGAAGTTGTAAAACGGCAAGCACTGTGGAAGTGGGATGTAGGAGGGACCCTGAACCTGAGGTGGGAGAAGAAAAAATCATCCGGACTGTAAAGTGAATGGAAGACAGTACCTGTGCCGTGACTTATACACATGAGGCCAAGTGAGTAGGTTTGAGGGGCAAGTAGGGATGTTTAGTGGTACAGTTGCCACATTGTGACCACGAATGAAAATGTAACTGATGTCAATTCAAACAACTGGAGCTTCAGGAATTTACTTTCCTTCTCTACAGGAGTAACAGAGGAGTTAAAAATGACCACAGACAGTGGATATAAAATGAATCACTCATTAATCCGTTCATGAACTCAATGTTTAAAACACATTTTGAAGAGACATTTCATATGTACCAAACACCAGGGCCTATACTAACAGTTCAAGAACTGAGGACAAGTCACTGGAACAGGATGTACTACACACATTAAAAGAATGGTGATGGCCCTGGGAAGGGATGTGACTAAGATTTGATATCTTTCACTGAGTCTTTCTTCCCCTGCATCCCACTCAGAAGAGATGTGTAGCCTGGTGGCTTCAGGGCTTGAAGGGGCCAAATGCTTTAAAATCAAAGAAAACTCAGCTTTGACTTCCTATGGGGTCCAGGTAGATGGCAGGTGGAGGGCAAATGTGCACATCTCTGTCCCAAGGGAGGATGCAGAAGCAATGGCCATCAGTGTTGGACCTGGAAGGGCCCCTCAGACCCTCCTCCGGAAACCCGCAGGGGCAGCACTATACTCCCGGGCTGGCTCCAGGCAGTGCTGAGCTCGGAGGTGACAAGGACCAGGGTTTCTCGCAGTAAGTAGGGCCCCTCCAGTGGGCGCCGAGGCTCCTAAATATAGGAAAGTGCTGACTGGTGCCCAAAGAAACCCCTGAGAGTCTCTTTCCATGAATTTCAGAGCCATCTTTCTCATAAAATTAGGAAAACAAGATGGTAGAAGCCAATGCAGAATGGAAAAAGTAAAGTTAAAAAAATAACGAAGACAGATTATGAGAAATTTCAACAGAAAGTAATGAATGCGGGACAGACCAGTCTGAGCACACAGGTAGATTCCAGATTTGGGCCCCTTTGGGGTCAGAATTGCTAAATGAGGACAGTCATAGGCCTTGTACCTGTGTCCAGCCTTCCCAGCTTCCAGAAACTGTCCTTTCAGTCACCCCATGACTAGAAGAATGATATTCTATCACCTTAAGGCCACAGAGAAGTTTCTGTCAAAGGAGCCAGGTCTGAGCTATGGCGTGGTGGAGAACAGAGAGGCTGCATCCTGAGGTTACAGACTGTGGTTCAGGGTTGGGACAGGGACTTTTCAGCAGAGTCCAGCATGACTGGAGGTGTCACTGTGGTGACTGAATGACTAGCAGCCCTGGTGCTGACAGCTCATAGGAGTGTGTGCCTCACATTCTCATGGGACTCGAGTACAGTACGAACACCACTGAGGCTTGGCAGCTGTCCCAGAATAAATATCAGCATCAGCCTCGGGCATCAACAGGAGCACAGAGAGGGTCAGGTGGGCCACTTGCCAAAGGGGACTAGGGAGTTGGTCTGAGAATTATGAACGTCAAGTTTACCCCAAAGGAGCAGAAGATCAGGGTGTTTCTTGGCTCAGTCTGAGCAGAAACAAGTTTTCCTCAATGTCACTCTTGTTTCCTGTGGATGGAGACTGTGTCTCCTGGAGACTCCCATCTTGAAGATAGCTGGATCAGCACAAACTGAACCTGGTCTTCCAAAGAGACAGAAAAGCCAGAAACGGCTGAGTCTAGAATACTACATACTTAAATAGATAGATGTAGGCGTGTGTGTGTGTGTGTGTGTGTGTGCGCGCGCGTATGAGAGAGAGTCAGACAGAATCAGAGAAAGAGACAAAGACAGACAAAGACATAGAGATAGAGAAAAAGAATTTATACACGTATCACCAATTGGAGAATTAATACACCCATCGCCTGTTCCATTCCTCCAATGGCAGTGTGGGTTCCAGGGTCTTCATACCTCTCGTTCTTCTCCACCACCTGAGGACTGGCTCTAGACACCATCCCAGTCCTGAGGCTCATTTCCCATAAAACCACTGAGTCCCCTTAACCCTCAATATAAAAAGGCCCGGTGATTTGAAAGCCACTGTCCTCAGAATAGGATTAAACTAAGCAAAGAGATGGATTTTAACAAAGAGAGCCAAGTGATGCAAATTCCATGTAGTCAGAAGAAAAGCCGTATGAATCAGGAGAATCCCGTCCGCTGTGCTCCCTGCTGGACTTGGCAGCAGGTACAGACCTGCAGTTGCACAGTCCTCGGGGCTCAGAAGCTCAGGGCAGGGAGGGCCACAGCCTTGTCTCCCTGCCCCGCCCCCTCCACAGCCTTGATGCTGTGCTCCTTAGATTCCGGGATGTCTCTCAGCAGGTGACCAGGAGTGATCATTTACCTTTACTCTGGAATAGGACTAACAAGTTGAACTATTGGGGTCTGAGGAAAATGGATTCTCTTGATGAGGTCATGCTCTGCATAAAGCCCCCCAGTTTGTAGTAAATACATGGCAGCCCAAATGACTATGGCACAAGGGGAGGGGGACAGGTTGGACCCATCATTTATAATGATTCAAATCAACATCTTAGCTAAGGAAATAGGAAGACCTTTCTACTTTTTTCCTTAGGAAAATAAGGTCTTTGCCAAAACAATAACAAACAGAAGCTCAAGCTACATTTGGCCAGACCCACCAGTAGCAGTAATTGCATCAGGCCCAGAGAGCAGAGATGAGATATTTGTCTCACTTCCTTGTGGGGTTGGAAGACTGTGTAATGCTTTCTATTACCATCCCATGTACCACAGTAATAGTCGGCCTCATCCTCAGGCTGAACCCCAGAGATGCGTAGAGCAACTCTGTTATCTGAGGCATGTTTGGATCCAGAGAAGCGGCTGGGAGCCATGGAGCCCTCATACCCATCTGTATGTGTGTGATGGCGCAGCAGATACTGGGGCGGACTCTCTGGCTTATGCTGTATCCAGAATATGATATGGACGTTCACACTGAAGCCACCACTCAGGGTGCAGGTGAGACTGGCAGATGCTCCACGAGAAGCAGAGAGGGAGGGCGGCTGAGTCAGCCCAGACTGGGAAAGCGAACCTGCAGGCACAGAGACACACGGTCAATAGAGCAGGGACCAGGCCGAGGGTTTTCAGACAAGGCAGACTCAGGCTTCAGGCTACCCGTGGTTCAGAGGTCTGTCCCTACCTGTGCAGTGAGACAGGAGAAGGAGGAGGACAGGAGTCCAAGTCATGGTGGACACAACCCCTGAGCTCAACAGTGAGGCTGGACTGCTCTAGGCCTCTTTTTCTTCTCCTCCTGCCAGAAGAGGGTTTGTTCATGCAAATGTGTTTTCGTAGACCTGCCTCATCCCCTCCCTGAACCCTGGTGCTGGCGCTCAGCTCACAGTGCTGACTGAGGAGGATGAAGGTTTTTGCTTTATCCCTCCACGGAGCCTTGGGAGGAAGCACCCGCTGAGAGAGGACAAAGGCATTTACTCATAGG
>PVJO010020275.1:0-32466 GCA_004026905.1 Hystrix cristata | reverse complement strand
GAAATAGGACCCCGTAAGTTTGGAAATCTCTGGCCATTTGGAGATTGTTCCTAGGCAGAGCCAGGGGCTCAGTCCCAGAAACATTGAAGCTGCACTGTGGGGCTGGGACAGATTTGGGGGTTCCACGGAGACCTCCAAAGAGGCTACACATCTTTCTGTGTCACATCTTTCCGCGTCACCCGGGATGCTCCAGAAAGCAACCAGTCCCCACTCACCTGCCCAGGCCAGCTTCTGGCAGTTTCTACCAAGCCTTCAAGAGGTGGCCGCAGCTTTGGTGCGTAAGCTGGAGACGCAGCTGAAAGGGGTCCTGGTGGGCCATACAGAAAGCCACCGCGCACAGGAGCTGCAGGCAGAGAGAGAGCTGCCGACCTCCCTCCAACTTCCTAGGAGGGATCGTCTCGGCCAAACCACCCAAAAGCCAGAAAGAAGCAAGCCCATCAGGGCCACCAACGGGTCAGCCTCCCATTGGAGGAGGGCGGCAGATGGATGTCGGGGAGCAGGAGGGGACCCCAGCACACCCTTCCAGGCGTCCCCGGCACAATGCCTAGCACATAGCTGGAGCTCCACAGATACTTGTTGAGTGAATGAACAGCACTTGATCCACACTGATCGGGTGACCCTGCATTTTTCTGCCTTTGAATTTTGTTCACCGTCATCTCTTCTTCCTGGAACGTGCCCTGCTTCCTCTCTAGGTCAGACCCCCATGCTGAAAGCACAGCTCGGAACCAATTCCCCCTTTGTGCAGAATGAAAGAAGCCAGACACAAAGGAATCTATATGTATGATTCCATTTGTATCAAACTTTAGGAATCGCAAACCCATCTACAGGGACAGAAGGCGGATCAGCAGTTGCCTGGGGGGGGTGGTGAGGAGGAGGTGGAACAGAGAGTAAGAGACGCAAAGCGTGTTTACTATCTAGATTGTTTCGATGGTTTCATGGGGGCACACATATGTCAAATTGTGCACTTTAAATACATGCGGCATGTCTGTACCAGTTGTACCTCAATAAAACTAGACCAATAAAAAAAACTAATTCCCCAAAAAACTTCAAAGATTCCCCAGCTTCTAAAAATGCCTAAATGCCTGGTTCTTGGCACTTTTGCATTTATGTATTCATTCATTTCTCCCCTATTTATTAAGCATCTACTACAAGCAGGACACTGGGGAGGAAGAAGAGTAAAGATTCCTGGTGGTGGAGACACGGGAGTCAGAGGACAGCTGGACTTCTGGAGAGAAGGGTACCGACTTGGAAACCAGTCATGGGTTGGCACTGTGTTGCAGCAGCGTGCGTGGGACTGACCCAGGCAGTTGTCATCTGTGGGTGCCCAGGGATGGACTGGCCAGGGTGTGACAGCAGGACTGGGGACAGAGTGTCCTGGCAGGCGACGGCATTAGCTTGGGCCACGGCACGGCCACCCGTGGGCAAGATGGGAGATTGGGGATGCACAGGATCGGGGTGGATTCAAGGTACAGAAGAGGCAGCCAGCCAGGTTTCTTGCTGCGGCAGCTGCATGGATGACTCTGCCCGAGGAGTCGCCAGGTGGAGGGAGGAAGAGCGGTCTCCTTGGGGGTCTGCGGGCCCCCAGGAATCTGCTGAGTGGACAGGTGGGTAGATGGAGCTGACACAGGGGCAGGTCAGCCACGTCTCCCCTCAACTGCGCGAGCCTTGGAGACGGGATCCCGGCACCCTCCTGTTCTGTCCGCAGCTTGGTGTGGATGCAGTTCATCACCCAACAGCTCGTGCTGGAAGCTCGATTCTCCACGCGGCGATGTGAGAGGAGTCAGGCCCTGTCGTGGGAGGGCAGTAGCTGACTGGGGGCGCTGCTCCCACAGGGACTAAAGGGAGCTCTGTGGGACTCCGACTGCATCTCAGGGCGGCTGGGGGTGAAAGGGTGAGCTCTCGCTCCTTCTTGCTTCTGACATCGCGAGCTGTAGGCCCGAGGCATCACCAGGACAGAGCCCAGGCCAGCGGGGTGCAGCTCAGCGGCTGGGTGCTGGCCTGGCACACGTGATGGCCCGGCTTGGTGCCCAGCATCACAGGGAAGGAAGGAAGAGGAGGGGAGGAGAGAGAATGGAGGGAAAGAGAATGAGCCTTCTCTGTCTCCACGCTCGGAGCCCCGGGTGAGGAAAGAGACAGAAAAGAACCCGGAGGCCCACTCTAGCAAGCCCTCCCCGACCCTCCTTGCTCCTGTTTCTGGAGGGGAGCTGGCCTCTGGATGTCCTCCCTGATGGTCAGTTTGTTATCGATCACAGGGAAACGACTCTGTACCTGCCCTACTTGTGTCCTTATGCATCAGATGGCTCTAATAAAGCCCTCCAGGAAGCTCGTCCAATCTGAGTTGGGCTGGGGACAAACAACTCCCAGTTCACAGATTGAGCGATGGAACAGAGAGGTTTGGTAACTTTCCTGAGGCCACACAGGAAACCCAAAGGTAGAAGCAGGCCTTCCAATGTTGGGGCGACTGTCTCCAGTCCTGGCTGATCCTCTGTCTACCGGCCTCTGAAGTTTGCCTCCGAGAAAGCTGATAGACTCGGATTAGAAAAGCCACGAAGGGTGTGGACGGGGAAAGGGATTCACACAGTCTCGCGGGCAGGAAGTGAGAGCTCTGTGTTTTGCCATGGGAGCAGAAACCAGATTGCTGCTACCCCCACTTCTCGTGTGTCCAGGGAACTCAGCCAGTCAGTGGCCACTCTATTTATCTACCCCTAGAGCCTGGAGGCTGCAACCCTGCCTTCCTTGAGGCACTTTGGATCTTTTCCTAGCTCATGTTTAATCTTCCCCACTGAATTCCCAGGCGGAAGTGGTCCCATCCCTCTTCCTGTTCCCCACTCCCTCATACAGCCTTGGGGCTCAATAAATATCTGCTGATTCACTTTGATTCTTTGATGAGGTGGAAAGGAGAAATCTTTGAAGGAGAGGAGCAGTAAGCTATTAGGCAAGAAAAGCCAGCAGCGCGGCTAGCTCTCTGGAGCCTGGGCGCTCTATCCCTGCCCTCTTTGCCTCCACATGGGAAATACTAAGCAGCCACCTGCCACAGGCCTCAGGTGTGAAAGGTGGGAGTGATGTTGGAAGGAAGGGCTTGAGATTTGGGCAATCAGAATTCCCATCAGAGATCCAAGCATGGTGGTACATACCTGTAGTCCCAGTACTCAGGAAGCTGAGGCAGGAGGATCTCCATGAGTTCCAGGCCAGCATAGGCTACATAGTGAGTTCCAGGCCAGCCTGAACTACAAAATCTCAAAAAAAAAAAAAAATTATCAGTTCAAATAAACACACCCCCATCAGGCCCATAGAATCAAGGATGCCTGTCCACTATCTCTACTTCACAGATTCACATCCGGTGACCCTCCCCAGTCACACAGCGAGGAGTGATAGTTAGGCAATTTGAGATGAACCCAACAGAACCATCCCCGCTGGAAGAGGAGTCACACGTTACCATCAGAAAGTTCTGGGTTCCATCTTTTCTCCTTTTTGAATTGATGATTTTCTTTGTACACATTCATGGGGTACAGTGTGATAATTCCATACATCTGTACAGTACGTGATGACCCAATCGGGGTAATTAACGTTTCCATCAACAACTTTTTAAAACTTTTTTGATGAACACATAATTGTACCTACTTGTGGGGTACAACGGGGTATACAGTAGGCACTGATCACAATGGGCTAAGTCACATTTCCATCTCTTTATCATTACTTTGGGTTTGCAGGTTCCAAGTTCAGTGGGTCATAAAACACACAGCGGGAGGGCTCAGTGATAGTGCACCTGGCCCCTGGCCGGTGTGAGGCGCTGGGCTCAGTCCCCAGCATTGAAAAAAGGAAAAGGAAAAAACAAAAACAACAACCAAGCACCGAGATGGGGTCTTGGGTTCTCGGTTCATGAACACAATGGATCCAACCTTGGTTTTGCAAATTACCAGTTAAAATCCTAGAAGAACCCAGCCGCAGGCGTAGTGGCACACTCCTGCAATCCCAGCACTATGGGAGGCTGAGGCAGGAGGATCGCCGAGATTTCGAGGCCAGCCTGGACTGCATAGTGAGACCCTGTCTCGAAAGGAAGAGTTGCAGGACTTCCTGTTTCTTCCTCTGCGAAGGGGACGAGCTGACAGCACCTACCCCAGGGCGCCTTCCAGTGTTGTGCACGGTGCTCAGAGCGCGTGCAACCTCCAGATGGTTGTTGGCTCCTTAAGCTTCCAAAAGTCCCCTGGAGAGAAGGCTCCTGGTGGGGATGCCAGGCCAGGACGTCGCTCGGGTCGCAGGGACGCAGCGTCCCTGAGCCTCTCCACACGCGGTCCCAGACCCGGGTCGCCTCTGCGCCCACCCCGCCTGCAGATCCGCGGGGACTCGGCCAGCTGTGCGCAGCAGCTGGGCCAGCTCTCTCCCGAAGGGACACAACAGCGCCCTTAAAACAACGCTATCTCGGGTCCGGCTTCCCGAGGTTTCCAGGACGCCGGCGCCTTCTGGACGGAGGTAAAGAGGCCCAGCGGCTCGGCCAGGTTTCCGCCAGCAGCAACCCAGGAGAGCGGCCAGGACGCGGACCAGCCCGGCTCCCCATTGGCTCGGGGCAGGGGCGGGGCCACACGGGGCGGGGCCAGGCTGGGGATCGAGGAGCTGCATCCCAAACCCTTTTTTTTTATTGTTTATTTTGAGATAGAGACTCGCTAAATCTCTTAATTGCCCAGGCTGGGCTCGAATTTGGGATCCTCCTGCCTCAGCCTCCCAGAGTGCTAGGATTACAGGCGTGTGCCACTACTCCTGGCTTGCCAGGGTTTCCTCACCTCTGCTCTATCTATGGACATTTTCAGTTGAATAATCCTGGGGATGGAGTGCGGGAGAGACCGCTCTGCTGCACACTGCAGGCTGTTAGCAGCGTCCCTGCCTCTGCATGAGAGATACTAGCAGCTCCAAACCCTCGGAACGTCCCTTAGGAGACAAAATCACCCTGACGCAGAAGCGTCCCATAAAAGGAAGGGACAGGAGTGGAGAAGAGACGCAGAGGTTCACCTGGCGGGTAGAAGGGAAAAGAGAAGAGAGGACAGACCTATCCCCCCACTTTATGAGGGAAAGAACTTTTTGATCCCCAACAGATTCAATCAGTGGCCCCCGCTCTTCCTGCTTTTCTTAAGGAAGGGTATGATTCTGTTCTGTAAATACTTATTGATTGCATTTTGTGGACAGGCACTTTCACACATTCCTTCCAAACAATTATCCCCTGGTCTGTAACGTTGTTATTACTTAATATTCCATCAAGCAGCCACCATTAAATGGCCATGTGTCCGGTGCCTGGCACAGTGCTGAGCACACTCCATCTGTCATCTCATGGAACTCCCACAATGGTCCCATGAGGCCGCTTCTTTCACCTTTATTATTTTTCCTCATTTACTAAAGAGGAAAGTGAGTGTCAGAGATGTGGAGGACCTGAGCTAGAAACACCCAGCTCGACACAGTTTGTGGGGAGTGAATGAATGAACGGATGGACAGCTCAGTGGTCCAGAGCCCTTCCCCCTTCGATACCATGGCAACGCGCGGGTAGTGCGCGCGAAGTCTGGAGGATGTGCGGGTCTCCCCCCACCCCAGGCCAGGAGCATCGCGGGGCTGGGATGGGGGATGTTCATTCGCACTGGCGCCTGCGGCCTGCAGTGCAGTCGCTGGCATAGAGTCGGTGTCCGATACAAGTTTATGCAATGAGCAAAGCATGGGCGGCACTTTGCATATACCCCACGTACCTTTATAAACACCACCCCCAGTCTGGCCACCGCCCTCTTTGCAGGAGCTCAGAGTTACCTTGTTTTGTTCAAGAGCTGAAGGGCAGGAGACACAGAAAGGAGAGGCGTCTTTGTAGGCCGCTTTTATCATGTAAAGGAAGGGTCCCCCGCAGGGTGACAGCCACCAGAGTGCCCCACGGAAAACCTAGAGCCTGGGGCTCTGCCTGAGGCCAGGCTGCCCGGGCCTGGGACTGTGCATGGAAAGCTCGGAGCCCTGGCCCCTGTTCCTAGAAGACAGCCCTCACCTCCCTTCTCTGTCTATTATTCCAGGGCCACCCAAGTGTGTTCGCCAGGTCTCATCAGCTTGGAGACACAGTTCCCTTTGTAAAGGGGAAAGAAAGCGGCCCCCAAACAAAACGCAGGAACCCCAGAGCGCCCAGCAACCCCACGTGGGGGCGCTTTGCTGCACAAGTAACAGACAGGAGCCTGAGTCCCAGGGAGGCTGAGCCTTCTGGCCTGCCCCGACCAAGCTGGCCCCCTTGGGGCCGGGACCGAAGCCCTCTCCTCTCCATCTGCAGAGCCTCTTCTGCCTCGGTGTAGAAGAGAAGAGCTCTCACAGGAGAAAATAAGATCCTCGGAGACGGAGACGAGTCTCCACGCTCCCCCACCCCTGCTTCTCTGCCACCCAGGCACATGCTGGTGGCCCCACTCCACAGGTGCAGCCTGAGGCACAAGGACCCAAGTGACTGACTGCACCCCACACCTGCTAGAACCATGCGTGAGATGGGGGGGCAGGGGGATGTGGTCCCCGGTCTGAGCTGTTCACCTCATACACAGTTTCCTGTGCCACAAGCAAGGCTGCTAAACTTTCCCCCCAAAACTCCTAATCCCTGTGTCATCCTGATTTGTGATGTTTTCCATTATCGCCTTCTATTGTAACCAAGGGAAGGTCTCAGACCCAACAAAGGCAAACCAGAACCCCTTTCTGAGGCTGCAGACCCCTTTCCCCCCAGTTCGGTCCTACATCCAGTCTGTAGAATCAGGGCTGCTTCCTCTTGGGCCCCTCAGCTCCCCTTGTCTTTACTGGGAACACACCCAGCTGGTTGCTCTGTTTGCAGACCCCAGAGGATGGCGCCACAAGGCCCAGCCCTGTCTCACTCTGCCCGCCCACCTCCACTCACTCCTCTGGTATCTCTCCTCCTCTACAGAGCCATTCGTTATTCATTCAGCCAACAGATACCACCGAAAAACTCAGTTCCAGGGGGCTGAGCTAGGCACTGGGGACTCAACAGTTAGGAAGGCAGATGCAATCTCTCTGCTCTCACAGGACTGACATTTTATTAAGGAAGACAGAGAAGATGAGCCAGGCATGGTGGCACATGTCTGTAATCCCAGCGTTGTGGAAGGCTGAGGCAGGAGGATCACAAGTTCGAGCCCAGCCTGGGCAATTTAGCAACTTGGCAAGATCCTGTGTTAGAATAAACAATAAAAAAGAACTGGAGGTGTAGCTCAGCGTGAAGGCTTTGAGTTTGATCCCTAGTACCAGGGAGAAAAGATGGAAAATAATGTACCTTAACATATGAGTAGGATAACGCCAGGTATTGCTCAGAGACAAAGGAGGCAAGGGGAGGGGAGAAGGAGACTACAGAGTTAGGGAGAGGGTGCTCTTAGACGAAAGGGAGCTGAGACCTCAACGGCTAAAGGGAGCCAACCTTGTAAGGATGGAGCACAGAAGGGCAAGCCAGGCCCCAAGTCTCCAAGGTCTTGGAATGAGGAAAACTAGGGGTCCCTGGGGCTCAGCAGGGGCCAAGCTTGCTGGGGCTGTTGGGAGAGGAGGTTGGAGCAATCACAAAGAGCCCTGCGCCCAGGAGTGAGGAGTATGGATTTTATTCTGAGTGCAGTGGGGAGTTGTTAGAGGGTTAAAGGCAGAATGACAAGATCTGATTTATGATTTTAAAATATAACCTTAGTTATAGTGTGGAGAGCAGATTGAAGAGGAGGACAAGAACGGAAGAGGAGGGACTCCGGTCAGGAGGCAACAGCTATAAGACAGATGAGATGGTGGCGGCTCGAACCAGGGTGATAATGCGGAAGACAGTCTGGAATACATTTTGGAGGCAGAGCTAACAGCACTTGCTGGTGGGACGGACTCCAGGCAGGAGGAAATGGGGGGATCAAAATGACTCCTGGGGGTGGATCTGAGAGATTTTCACACTAAGCTGGTCCCATTCTGTGAAAGGAGGGCCCTCCATTCTCTCTACTCCTACTTCTTGCTTTTGGAGTTAGTTCTTAAACCAACTTCCAGGAACAGCCCACAGCCCACCGTGGTCTGGGAAACTGGAGGGACTGTTTTAGAAAATAGCTTACAACAACTGGTGTATTCCCAGTGTGACCATCAGCGTGGCCTCCAGGAAAGCATGAGGTATGAGAGCAAGCACAGGTGCGAAGGCCAGTGGGGTCTGCTTAGACTCGTGGGCCTGTGCTGTGTGGCCGGAAGCAACATTTCGCATCTTTGAGCCTCAGTTTCTTCACCTATAAAACAGGGCCTTCATGAATATCTATCTTTAGGGTTTCAGCAAAGGGGTTGAGGGTTTAGCTCAAGTGCTAGAGCACTTGCCAAGTCCCTGAGTTCAATCCCTAGCAGCCCTCCCAGAAAAAAAAAAGGAGTTTTGGTGAAGAGTGAGGAGTCAATGCACATAATACTCATCGCAAAAAATGACTTTTTTTTTGTTATCTTTTACCACCCCAGGTCAGCACATCCAGAGAGGTTGAAAGATATGTGGCCCAAAGAGAAGATCACTTGGGTCTTAATTAAAGATTTCAGGATGCTCCTGAGCAGGAAGATAACTGGCAGAGTTGGAGGAACTAGAGCGCCATTGTTCCAACTCAAAGACGCCCTCTCTGAGGGTTCGGCATCTGGATCACACCAAGAACAATTAGAAAATGAAGCGCCAGATTAACCCTTTTGTGCCCAGACCCCGCATAGAAATCATTTCCCTCTTAATAATCTGGAAGACTGTTATCCTCGGTGATCTCATCTCTGCCCCAAAGGGTTAAGTCCACTTTGATATCTATCACTTTGACTCTCACAAGCCATCTTTCTTCTCATAGGCAACAAAGTAGGCTTTCCTCTGTTTGCCTTCATGTGAAGTCACCAAGCCGCCCCAGCTCTTACGCCTTTTTCTGCCCAAGGGGTTAAAGTGCCAGGGATCTGACGGCCCAAAACTAAAATTTCAAAACTAAACCCCTGGCTTCTTCTTCATCAGAATAAGCCACAGGGCAAATTTGTGGTATTCGCTATGGTTAATTCTACCATTCTTAAACAGGAACCCCCAATTCTTGGGGGTGGAAATAGCTACACATGGATATTATAACGTATGGTTAAAATAAACCTTTATTACACCATTTATTTGAGAAAAGAGAAATCGTTTTTTAATCAACCGCCATATATCTATCGGACACGAGTTCTAAGGCGAGGCAAAAAAAAAAAAAAAAGGCGAAACAAACGCCTATAAAGGTCACAGGTCACAGCGAGGGAGCCACGGGAGGGGAGAAAAGAGGAGAACCGAACGCTGGGTCCAGGAGCCCTGCGCCCCACGCCGCGGCGCGCGGCTTCAGCACCGCGGACAGCTCCCTCTTTGTCTGGGCGCGAACTCCCGCAGCTCTCCCGGACCGACGCAGAGCCGGACACCGACGGCCGCGTCCTCCGCCTGCCTCGCTGCTCCGACACACCTGCTTGGGCGGAAAAGACAGAGGGCAGAACAGAGCAGCAGGAGCTTTCCTCTCCCCGCATCCTCCGAACTCCCATCCCACTACAACTGGGGGTGGTGGGGTCACTTGGTCTCGCTTGGGACCTCAATTCGGTCCACACCGCGCTGGGGTGAGTGCTGGGAGTCCGGCAGAGTCGCCGCGGCGAGCTCAGATTGGAGCTGGAATCCGTTGCACTGTCACTGTCCGGGCATCCAGTCGCCCACGATCTACCCCTAGTTTGACCTTGGACCACACTAAACCTAAAACACACACACACACACATACACAAAAACACACACGAACAAAAAAGAAAAACAAACAACGAGAGGGGGAAAACGCAAGAACAGCAAATGCTTCCCGGGGACAAGTCCAGAGCTGTGGGCGCACAAGGATGTTCAGACCCAAAATCTCAGTTCAGAAGAAAGAAAACCAAAACTCACACCCAGAAGCCAGAAAAGATAAGAGAGCTTTTCTCCCGTTGCAACCACGAACACGCAAAAAAAATCGACGAATGGTGTTACAATCTGAGCACACGCAGTTCGCCTGTGTGGCAGCGCTTTTTCTCCCTTTGGCCAGGAAAAGCATCTGACTGGAGTTCAACTGACAGCACCTACCTAGGCCGCTCAAAATATTGTTTTTCTGGGTCCTTTCTCAGGATCCAGGATAAAAAGGGATTTTTCTCACATTCTGCTCAGCCAGAAACCTCAGTTCCCCAGGAGTAGAAAATGCCAAGTGCTCGAAGCTCTGTCTCGCCAAATCCTACATCCACATACATAAACTACACACACACACACACACACACACACACACACACACACACACCCTCTAGCCCAGGGTCAGTAAAGTTATGCACTTCCTCCAAGCTTAAGAGAAGTAGGCCAGCTGTGATTTCATTCTCACCCAATCCCCCCCCAAGTGGAGCCCTCAGGCAGGGATAAACCGGTAAAGTAAGTTGAAGAAGGAACCTCCTGCAAGGCGTCAGAGCTGGGAGGAAAGAAAGGATCCCTTGAAGACTCCCTGAAGCTTGGAGCCCCCACTTGGGCATGGGGGCGCAGGGAGATTGCCACCAACCAACCAGCCCGGAGACCCAGAGCCACTGCGGACAGATTTGTATTCGCCCGTAAAATCAGGTACCTCACCAACCCCCACCCCGCCCCTTACAAAAATCCCTAGTTGTTTGGTTTTGTTTTGTTTTGTTTAAAACAACATTCAGCCCTCCCCTTTCTCCTCCCCAAGAAATCTGGGAAAGAAAGACCACCGCTCCCTGAAGACCAGCACAAGGGTGTTTTGGAGAACACACGATCCCTGCTGTGGTCCATGCAATGGGGTAAACATACTCGCCTGGGAGCAAAGAGCTGGGGTCGCCTTCCCGGTCCCCTCCCCCCTCCCGATCCGTGGGGGTGGGCGCCTGAGGGGTGGGCGCGGGGGGCCACCCCCCACTGAAGCCCGCTGTGGCTTGCTCGGTGTTCTGCCTGGCTGCTGTGTAAACCGCCGCTTTCCCATGCAGATTTCCCTTTTAACACCTTCTAAACAAAGGCTAATGAGGCCACTGCATTACTCTATCAACACACAATCATTAGCAACCGAGAAATACACACACACACACACACACACACACACACACACACACCCTCACAGTGCAGGCTGCCAAAGTCAGGGCAAATTCTAAAGGAACCCATATTAGGCTAACAAAAAGAGGTGGGATACAGAGGGACAGAGAGAGGATGGAGGGGGGAGGGGGCAAGGAGGGAGCGAGAGAGAGACGTGCTATCGAAGTCAGGAGGAGGAAAAAGATCGAGAGGAAAGAGAGGAACCCAGATGAAGATTGAGACGCACCCTGGCTAATCACAGGGAAAGTGTTAGTAAAGTCTGGGGACCCTTATTCTGGAGACTAGGGGTCTCTGGCAAGAGCTCCCTTTGGGCTTCAGAGAAGGAGGGAAGCTGTGGGCACCTTGGAAACAGTGTCCGGGGCCTGGGGGATGCTCTCCACGGTCAGATACACTCAGAGGGGCAGCAGGGACCACAACCTGGCCTTCAACTCCACGCTCAGGGGCCTGGCCAACCTCCAAGCCGGAACCCCAGGGCCAGGGTGAGGAGAAGCCCTGTCAAGCTGTACTCAGACCCAAGGCAGCTCTGCCGGCCCCAGCAGCCAGAAAGTGGGGAGGGGCGTGTGCCTGGAGAGGGGCTTGCAGGGAGGAAAGAGGGGACCTCACTCCCTGCCCTGGGCAATGGGATCTGGGGAGCCAAAATTCAGGCTCAGTGGGTACCTTCCACCTGCTCCAACCTGGAAATGTGGGGCCTAGAGATGCTACACCCCAAAAAGCTGGCTCAGAGGGCGGAGCACCCCCCAACCTCTCTGTCCCAGAAACCCTCTTAAATTTCAGTCCAGATGTGGGGCTGGGGTTGAGCCAGACTCAGGGACCCCCTCTGGCGTTGGAGGGAAAGTCCTAGAGTGCGCTAAACTTGGGGGACTGCGCCTTTCCTACTTCCTACCCCCAGCCGCTCTCCCAAGGAAGGAAGGATGAGGCGGGAAAGAGGGAAGGAGGGAAGAAGAGAAGAGGGGAGGAGAAAGGGAGAGGTGGGATTCCCTGCCTTTTTTTGATTGAACGTCCCGGCTCGGGCCTGCCCAGTTAACGAGACCGTTAATTAAGCCGTGCAGCGTGCGCCTGACAGCGGCCGAGCCCCGCCGGGATGTCCGCAAACCACGCGGCCCACGGTGGTCCCGAGTGGGGGTCCCGAGCAGCCGCCTTCCCAGGTTGCAGGCAGGCAGGGACGCTCTCTCTGCCTGGGCCCCGGGCTGTCGTCCAGCCGGCCACTCCTGCGGGGACCCCAACCCTCACCCACTGCCCCCCACGCACCCCGCCCTCGCCCTGCCTCCCGCATCCCTGCGCGGCGGCCCAGGCCTGAGCCCGCGCGCACGCCGGGGCCGGACCGCTCGGGCAGAGGCCGGGAGCGCCCGCGGGCCGGACGGCCGAGCCGGCCGCCCTTCTCCGGCCTCCGGACGTCGCGCCCGGCCCGCGCCCGCTCCTCCTCGGGCCGCGTCCTCTCGTCCTCTCGGCGGCGCGGCGGGACGCTGAGTGTGTGTGCGCGGCGCGGCCTATATTTACACCCCAAACAAAATAATTACACTTTTGTCGGAGGGAGAAAGCCAGTGATTAGGCGCGGGCTCTTTGCGGCAAAACAGTTTCTCAGTGGTACACCAGTATAATTTTTCACGGCTGGCTGAAATCAAAGAGGGGAGGTAATGAATCCGGCGAGCAATTTAAATTTACAATTTGTAACGCCGCTGCCGCGCAGACCCGGCCGAGAGCGCAGCTCGGAGGCGCTCGCTGCGTTTGTTTAATGTTAAAGCGGCGCAGGCTCCGGGGGGCGGGGGTGGGATGAGGATGGGGGTGGCGGTAATGGTCGAGGTGGGGAGAAGGCCGGCCGCAGTGCCCAAGACACTAAAGGGAGAAGAGGGCGAGGGGCGCGCTCCCAGGCGGCCTCCAGCGCGCGCCTGCCCCAAAAGCCGGCCAGTGCAGGCCGCGCGAAGGAAGGGAGCGCCTTGCAGGAACCCGAGAGAGGCAGGCCGCCCGCCGAGAAGCACCCATTCCTATGTGCCCGCTCAGTCCTCCCAGCCGCTCTCGGGGAGGAGCAGGGAGCTGCAAGGGAAACCCTCTTCGGCCTCCGGAAGGGCGACTGGTAAGGCCGCGAGAGCGCTCCTTCGGGTGCTGCCCGGTGTCCCGGCCGGAGAAGTCGCGCAAAGCACCCCCGCGCCCCGGCTCTGCTTGCCTTCAAACTCCCACTCCGGGAGGGTGTGCGCCTCCTTGCCAGTAATTAATTACCGAACTCAAGGGGGAATATGCGAACCGCATATTACTAACTCTACAGGGCTTAAGTGATCGGAAACAGATTATTATCTTGTTTGTCTTTTGTCTGTTTCACTTATCCCGCCGCCGTCTGCCGAGTTGTAATGCTGCTACTCTTTACTCTAGGAGGAAGGTTTTTATATAGTAAATTCCATCAACATCTTGTATAAGTGACATTGCGTCTCCATGCATTACCCTGTTAAGACACAAGCGGTTTATTAGTTACATATAGGAGGGGATTTCGCTGCCTGGTCGCCATCTGTTAGCGCTGTAGGGCGGGATGATGCATCTAATAGTTGGTCTGCTGGTGGTTTCCGAGGCTGGGCACCCTGGAAGGTGGCAAGGTGTATAATTTTCCCGCTGCCGGGTTGGTGAGGGGATTTTGGGAACTGGAACTGGGCTGTACTGAGAGTGAGGCCCTGGGTGGGGGGCATCAAGAGGTGGAGGGTCTATCCCAGCCATTAGCTCAGCCCCAAGTGACCCACCTATGTCAGGCAGAGGAGACTTGAGGCGGGCGCACCAGCGACTTTGCTCCCTGGCCTGGCACTGCGTGGCCAGGACCTGGCTCTACACTGGCTTTTAAGCCCATCCTGACAAGGCCGGATGGGCGTTGAGGGAATTGGACGGAGCTGGGTGCCCAGGCTGCCAGCGGCCACCAGTGGACAGAGCCCCGGGCTGGGGACACACACTGGTTTGGGTCCTTGAGTCCTAGTGGGAGTTTGAAGGATGTGGGCTTGGAGCGTGCAGACTGGAGCAGAGGAGGCTGCCAGATGGGGAGTTCCAGGGACCCCAGAGTGTGTGGATGGGGTGTGAGCCTTCTCCCCACACCCTGAAATCGGCAAGGTGCACAATGAGAGGCACTCGGCCAGATGCTGGACTTAGTGCCCCGGCGGCAGAGAAGCAGAGGGAGAGAAACAAAAAGAGAGAGAAAGAAAGAGAGGGAGAAACAGGGAAGGGAAACAAACACAACAGATGCTGGGCGTAAGAGAGAAATGGGGACAGGAGCACAGAGATGCCGGGGAACTCCAGAGACAGAAAAACCTCAGAGAGACAAAGACTGAGCGGGCAGCGCGTTTGCCTTCCTCTGCCTGAGTGGCTCTCTCGCCCCTTCCTCTCTGGTCCTTGTTTCTCTCCCTTCCCCTCCGGGTCCTTGTTTCTCGCCCTTCCTCTCCGGTCCTTGTGTTTTTCATCTCTGCCTTGCCCAGTTCAAGAACCATTCATGCCCCAGGCGGCAGGCCAGGTGCGGCCAGAAACTGCTCGTTCAGGCTCCGGGGGCTTCTCTCGCACGGCCTAGGAGGCCAGGTGCAATCCCGCCTGCTTGTTCTTGGCAGAGCTACAGTCAGCGCTGAGGGCTCTGACCTGCCTCAGCCTCACCGCCCTGTCCTGTGCCCTATCACACCTGTCCCCTGACAAACTAGAGGGCCAGGTAGCAGCAACAACTAGCAGAAGCTGCCGAGATTAGGGACTTTTCTTCCAGAGACCCAGCTGGTGGGGCAGCACCTCATCAGAGACCAGTACCCATCAATTCCCTGCCTCCAGCAAGACCAGCTCCCCTAGAAGCTGGGGGGTGGGTGCTGGGTCTGAAGAGAAACCGGGAACAAGGGAACGTCTCTGTGCCCCAACACAGAGGGTACAATTCCTGCTCTCCGCAATCCCGCAAAGGTAAGCATTGCTAGAAATAAATGCACAAATGCAAATATACTCCCCCAGGAGGAAGAGGAGGGGAAAAAAATATACTCCCCCAAACCTACAGGAGTCACGTAAACAAAAACCTGTCTGAACAAATACACACCGGCAGGCACAGAAACACAGATCTACAAAATTCTGCACTCTCAAACACATCCAACCCAGGTCAGTTACACAGTCTCAAGCTTGCACACACTCAGCCACACACACACATACACTCAGATTTTTAAAGCACACTTCCACATCAGTATTAGCACACACGTGCATAAAGGCACATGCGTGCACACTTACACATCCAAACATCCTCACATTCATGCTGTCTCAAGTAAGCATACACACACACCGACAAAAATTAAAACACACAAACAGCAAGATCCAATGCAATTATAAACATGCAGATTTGCACACAAAAAATATACATACCTCAAAATACACTCACAAGACTGTTTACTAGCACAGTCGAAACAGACAAAATACTGCCATTTTTCAAATAACAGATATACACTAAGAAAACTCAGTAAATAGACCCGAACACCTACAGCCAAGGCCTGACATGTACTCTCCTGGCTGCAACCCTTGGGAGGCCCCAGCCCATCAGCACTTTTCCGGCAGCAGAATAAATAGCCCAGCTGCAGACACCCAGACTCCTAATTTGGAGTCAGGCTTAGTGACCAGGTTGAGCGCTGGGAGCCCTTGGAAGGCCTGGCCCCCTCCCCTCCCCTTCAGGCTGAACACTGCCTCCTCCCTCCTGGAACACCAGCAAACAGCCCAGAGCTCCCCACAACCTCAGCGCCTGTGGAACCCAGAAGTCTCCTGCACTGTCCCTCTGTGCTGCAATGTTAGGGGCCCAAATCCCAGCCATCCTGCCCGCAAAGTGAGTGTGAACAGCAGCCCCACTGCCCCCCACCACATGTGGGCTGTGCAACCCACTCACCAGGGCACCCAGACTGGCTGGCCTGGGAGCTGGAAGGTGTGGCCAGGAAAACGGAGACGGTGAGGGCCTTGTCCCCGTAGACAGCGGGAAGACCTGTCCAGGGTGGACCTCCCTCATTTCCACTGCTTCCCCAGAACCTGGTAGCTCTGCTGAAGGCCAGAAACTCTGGAGTCCTGCACCAGACCCGAAGAATGACACCCCTCCTCAGCCTGGGCTGGGCCTGAGCCCTGCGACCAGGCAGGGAAACCAACCTCACCACACGGCCTCCACTCTCTGCAGGAGAAAGGCTCCGCTGGGCCCCGGCCACGTGTCTGACAATAGAAGCCAGGCCGGAGAACTGGATGTCGCTGTCGCAGCTCAGGGCTCCCACCCCAGGGGCACCGGGATTCGGAAGCCCAGTCTTGGGGGGCTGGGCGGGGGAGGAGGAGGCAGACACAAGCACATCTCGGGCCTTGGGCAACTTCTGCAAGTTCCGTGGATGGCAAAGGGAGTGGGGTCCCTCCCTGACTAGGCCTGGAACTTGGCCCCCAAATATTTGCAAAGAGAGAGAGAGAAAGAGATATGGTTTCCGGAGCACGCAACCCCCACCCTAGCCCCCAACTGGAAGGTAAATACTTACTCAGCCCCCGGACCAGGCACAAGCTAATACTCAACAATACTGATGCCTTGTTTTTTTTGCTCTGTCCGGACCGCAACGCTGTAGCCAATTTAGATATGCTATAAATTTAAGAGGTTGCCATGGCCACGGCGCGCCCATTGGCCGCCCGGCCCCCTACGTGCCGCGCCACGTCACCAAATCTGAATAAGGATGCGCGAATTAGGCGGCGGCCAGACAAAGATGAGGATCGGGACCGCTTGAAAGTGGGGGAAAGTGCCGGAGCCTCCGCCACCGGGGAAAGGCGCTGGGCAGTGCAGAGGCCAGCAGCTACCGGAGACACCTGCGGGAGCCGCGAACGAACGCTGGGGCGCGCGACCCGTGGCATGGGGCTGTGAGTGCCGCCACCCTCCACCCCACTCTGGGCAGCCCAGCGCCAGGCCGGGATTGTCCGAGGACTTGACCGAGTCTTGGTCTGGACCGGACTCGCCCCGTGGCGGCGGCGGCGGCGGCGGCCAAGACAAGAGGCCGAGCGCAGCGGCAGGACCAGGAGACCCAGGGGCCGGGCCAGACGGAGGCGAGGCGGCCGGGCCGCCGGCGCGGCTATGATGGTGCACTGTGCCGGTTGCGAGCGGCCCATCCTCGACCGCTTTCTGCTGAATGTTCTGGACCGCGCGTGGCACATCAAATGTGTCCAGTGTTGCGAGTGCAAAACCAACCTCTCGGAGAAGTGTTTCTCTCGCGAGGGGAAACTCTACTGCAAAAATGACTTCTTCAGGTAAGAGGCCCAACGCGCCGCTGCCCGAGCTTCATCAGGGAAGGAACCGCCCCAGCCTCCGGGCTCAGGAGCTTAGCTGGAAGCAGGCAGCACACTGTCCTCCTCCGCTCCCCCGACCTGCAAAGGGCCCGTGCTGGCGGAGGAGGAAGGATGCTGCTTCTCCACCTCACCTTCACCCCCAGGAAGCTCCGAGGGGCGGCGGGGCAGGGAAGAAGCCCACTGGCCACCCGGCACCAAAGCTTGAAGCCCCGCTCAGATTCTCCCTGGAGTTCAGGGCAGCTGGAGATTTCTCCGCCGGAGCAGGATTCCTGAGCCCAGAGGGTGCCCTCCAGAACAATTGGAAACTTCCCAGCTGCAGAGGGAACCTTCCCTTCCCCCACCCCACCCCTTAAAGGTTTCCTCCCGTGTGGAAAGCCCAGCTGGAAGGGAGGCCTCCGACCGAGGTCTCTGGGGTCCGGCCTGGGCTGTGTCCCCTGCTCCCTCCACCCCCCACCACTTGCTTTGGGTTCTCAACCAGGTCAGGACAGACCACCCCTCTGAGCCTCAGTTTCCCGGGCTTGGAAGTGCTGAGGGACAGCCTGGAAGCCCCTGGGTTTGGGGGCAGTTTAGCCCTGTCTGCTTCCACCAGGTACCCAGAGCGGGCTCTGTCAGTGCAAATTCCCAGCGCTGAGGGAAGGGGGGGCGGGATCCACACCGCAGAGAGGGGCAGCCCGCCCGGCCCAGCACTGGGGAATTTGAATAGGAGAAAATGTCAGCCGTGCCTTTACATGTGTAAACTCCCCGGCCCCGGAGGCCCGACACCCCTAATGTGACAGTGCTTGCAAAGCGCCTAATGATTTTTGATAAGGTGCATATGGCCAATTACGCTGCCGGATAAGGCCAAAAGTGACTTATGGCTTCTAATGCCCTCACTACATCAATGTCACCCAAAATCGCCCTGTTTAGAGATGTGGGTGTGAGGAGATGTGGGGTCCCCAGAGTCCTGATCCCCCTTCCTTCCCCCCCAACCTGCACCTCAGCCTTCTCTTTGGGGGTCTGCACACCCATTCTGGGGGAGGCAGGCTTCTCCCTGAGCCAAAGGAAGAAAGAAAAGAAATTAGACCTCAAAGGAGGGAAAAGGGGAATTGGAGAGACCCCGTTCCCTGGCTGTACAGGGCTTGGGATGCCTTCTGCATACATTTTCCCACTGACTGCCAGGGCCAGGTTTTGGGGAACAGGGTGCAGCTCAGTCCCTGCTTCTCAGGCTCTGCCCCTCTGGGACCCTGCCATCCACAGCTCCCAGCTGGACACAGCGGGTCCCCCACTGGAAACCGGAAAGGGTCCTAGTTAGAGCTGGGAATGGGCAGAATGTTGCCCAGCCCCAGAGGTGGGGGCTCTCCACCCCATTGCTAGGCCCAGCGGCCAGGCAGATAGGCCCTCCTTGCACCCCAGCAGATAGGCAGGATGCAGGAGGCAAAGCCCAGAAGTCCAAACCCAACTGCCTGGCTTTAAGCCCCCTGCAGGGGAGGTGGGCTGAAGCCCTCACCCAGCACTCAACTCATAGTGTGCAAGTCAACCCACTAGAAGTCCGGCAGTCCCCATTCCAAGAACAGCCCCGCACATTTGCCCCTTTCTGCTCTGGCCGCCAAGGGCAGAATCAGAGTCCGTCTGACAGATGAGGAAACAGAGTCTTCTCAGAAGCCAGGGTGGGTGCGAAGAGGGTCGAGGCCAGAGAAGACTGGACTCTGGGCCCACCTCGCGGTGACAGGCGCCTTGTGTCCACAGACGCTTCGGCACCAAGTGTGCCGGCTGCGCGCAAGGCATCTCACCCAGCGACCTGGTACGCAAAGCCCGGAGCAAGGTCTTCCACCTCAACTGCTTCACCTGCATGGTGTGCAACAAGCAGCTGTCCACCGGGGAGGAGCTGTACGTCATCGACGAGAACAAGTTTGTGTGTAAGGATGACTATCTGAGCTCCTCCAGCCTCAAGGAAGGCAGCCTCAACTCAGGTACGGAGGCCTCTGCTCTGCCCAGCCTCCCCGCCTCCCTGCCTCCCGGCCTCCCTTCCTCCAGGCCCAACACACTCTGCTCCTTTCCTGTGCCTGGTGTGCGCCAGGCTCAGAGCTCAGTACCCAGATTCCCCTGCCAGTTCTCGGGCAAGGAGAGGGCATTCCAGGCAGGGCAAGCCAGAGCACTGGGAGCCCGCCTAACGGGAACGGAGTCCCGTGCCCCGTTCGCGCCCCCAGTTCAAGAGCCTTTCCCAAGTCGTCCTCTGCCCCTAATTTAGACCTGCTCGATTCATCCTTCTGTGTCATTTGAGGTCCTGGTAATTTCCAGGAGCTCTCGGATTTGGAGGAAGAAGAGAAAGGAACAGAAGGAGGGAGGGGACATCTGTAGGCCCCTCTGTCCCCTCTCCAAGAAGGGGGTTCTCCGGGGGCCTTCCCCCACCCCAGCCCTGCTCCCCAGAGAGGCGCTGAGAGGGCTGGAGAAGGGCCGCCTGGAAGGCCCGGCCGGCCTGGAGAGAGTGGGCGGGCGCCGGGTCCCTGGGGGAGGGGCCGTCGCAGGTTTGAGAGGGAACCCAGCCCGGTCGGCGGTAGCCCGGGCCGGCTGGAACCGGCCACTGAATTGAAGTGGGGTCGCACCGCCTCTGAGGCCGCTGTCCCCTTCCCAATCCGTCCGCCCGCAGTGTCATCCTGTACGGACCGCAGTTTGTCCCCGGACCTCCAGGACCCGCTGCAGGACGACCCCAAGGAGACGGACAACTCGACCTCGTCGGACAAGGAGACGGCCAACAATGAGAACGAGGAGCAGAACTCGGGCACCAAGCGGCGCGGCCCGCGCACCACCATCAAAGCCAAGCAGCTGGAGACGCTCAAGGCCGCCTTCGCCGCCACGCCCAAGCCCACGCGCCACATCCGCGAGCAGCTGGCGCAGGAGACCGGCCTCAACATGCGGGTCATTCAGGTGCGGTCGGGGGCGCCAGCGTCCTCCTCCCCGCGGCCGGCGCTGCGAGCCAGGAGCGCCCTCGCCCGAGAACGCGCCGGCCTCTGTCGGGCACAGACGTGCGCCCCAGGCCGCAGGCGGGGAGGGGGACCCCGAGTTCAGCCCGGCCTGCTGTCCTCCTGCTGTGTGATTCCGGACAGGGCCACTTCAGCTCTCTGAATTTCGCTTGCTGTCCTGTTCCACGAAGGTGTAGGCCTCTCTGGGGTCCAGGACCCCCCTTCCCTCCCATCTTCCAAGCAGAGGCGAGGTCCATGCGCCGAGGCGCGGCGGACAACGCCCGAGCCCGCCCGGCTGCGCAGCCCAGGCAGAAGCCCGGCCGGGCGGGAAGCCTTTATAAAGCCGTCAGGCGGCGGACAAGCCGACGACCAGGAAGCCCAAGTCTTTATGAGTCGCCCCACGGGTCCGCAAAATCCTTCACCCTTGGCTGGCTCTCCGAGGCCCCCTCCACCCCTCCTGGCCTAATCCGGTCCGGCCCCCGCCTCGGGGGAGGCCTGGCGCGCCAGAGGCGCTAGGACCCAGCAGGGGCAGCGCGGGCAAGAAGCGCCGGGGAGGGCGCTCCCGACCCGGGCTCACGGCCCCCTCCCCTGCCCTAGGTGTGGTTTCAGAACCGGAGGTCCAAAGAGCGCCGCATGAAACAGCTGAGCGCGCTGGGAGCAAGGAGACACGCCTTCTTCCGGAGTCCGCGGCGCATGCGTCCGCTGGGCGGCCGCTTGGACGAGTCTGAGATGTTGGGGTCCACCCCCTACACCTACTACGGAGGTAAGAGGCCCCCCGGGACGCGCAGCTGTAGGGGCCGAGCGCGCAGAGGTGCGTTTTCCTCTACCCTGGGACGCGCTTCGCCCTCTCCTGCTCACGAGGACGTACACAATCCAGGACACACCTGAACACGCATCACACCCATGCGCACTCACCCTGGACACAAAAACAGGCGCACCCATACAATGGCACGTGCAAACGCCCAAAATTCCCGGGCTTCTTTACCCACGCAGGACACCTGGGCGCACGCACGCGCTTGCGTTCAGACTTCAAGGACGCACATCTAGACACACGCTCATGCACAGCCACACACAGGTATATGCCGCCCCACCCCCACCGCAACCCCGCTGAGACACAGCCAGAAAGCCGGGCGCCCGTCCCTCCACCCCACGGACACAACCTGCCAGCTGTCCGTGCCCTGCGCCTCGGGTACTCGGCAAAAGCTGGAACCGTTCTTGGGGTCCCGGGATGATGGGTCTGGACTCGCCCCAGGCTATCTGCTTGCTGGGCTGGTTTGAAAGGTTGCATCTTCTGCTCTGCCCGGCGACCTTGGGGCTCATGGGGGCTGGGTGTGCCCAGATGTCCACTTCCCACCTTTGGGGCTGGGTAGCACCGTGGGCCCCATTCTGCAAAGAGGGAATTCTGGGATTGGTTATCATGTTCTCCACCTGGTCACCCTTTTTCCTCCTTGCATCTTTCTCTCCCAACCCTCATTTTCCTCACACTAGATGTGCAGCTCAGCCCAGCTCCCCTGCCCTGGTTTGTCAGGCCCTGGCTGAGGCGCAGCAGCACTGGCCCACTGTTGTCCCCTTTCTGCAGCTATGGGTCCAAGGAAGCACTTTCCCCCTTTGCCTCCCAAAGGTCCCAATTTGGGCGCTGCCGGGAGGGCTAACCTGAGAGGCATTTGGGTTCTGTGGGGCTCTCTGCCTGTGCAGGGCTCGTAACCCAGTTAGAGAGGCCAACTTCGAAAGGATTCGGAGGGGGAAGGGGGAAGAGAAGGCAGGTGTAAGGTGTCCAGAGCCTTCCGGGAGAAACCGTGACCAGCCTCTGGCATCTGCAGACGGCAGAGTTCATCTGGGGACTAAGCCAGGGCCCCTAGAAATTGTGGGCAAGGTGGGAAAGTGTTTGTGCAGTCGCAGGGCCCAGGTTGGGAAGCCTCAGCCGCCAGCCTGGACAGTCCAGGTGGTGGGCACACGTTCCGGGGTCGCCCCTCACCCACCCTCCACCTAGCTTGGCCGCCTTCCCCACAGATTAGGCCCAAGCAGGGGGATGGTGGGGCAGTATTGGCCGGGAATTTTCCCCGCCTGGGTAATTAACCAAGGTTTCCGGGAGGGAGGACCTGTCGCCGCACAGTTCCCGCAGCGCCTCCCCGCGTTCCTGCAGCGTGGGGTGGGGGGCAGGATGCCCGGGTCCCTCTTTCCCCGGAATTGGAGGGGAGGGGGCTCCCCAGCCCCGAGCAAAGCAGCCCCGCCTAATCCGCGCTGGGAGATCCCGGCAGTGGCGGCCGGCAGCGGGCGAGAAAGGGGCCGGGCGGCGGGGCCGGCGGTTCCCCGTGGGAGCGCGGACAAAGCCCCAGCTGCGGCTTTTGTGCCCCTTTCAGACGGCGTTTGTTCCAATTACCTCCGGCCCGGCCGCCATATGGGCGGAGGCGGCGCGCACGGCGCCGGGGCCGCGGCCTTCGCGGCTTGCCGGCCCGCTGCGTCCCGGGGGCCCCAGCCTCACGCTTTGGGGGCCCCAATTCGCCTCTCTCAAGCTTCTCCTTCACTTTCGGGGAGAATAGAATCCGTGTATTTTGTTTAATTGGCCGCAATTTCATCCGTTACCTAAACCATGTCCAAGCCGTGCCTCCGGCCCGCATTTGGACGGATTTCGGGGTCTGGAGAAAGTAGGGGCAGGAACTCGGCCCCTGACTGAGACCCCAGGACAGAGCCAGAGTAGGGGGTTTGCAGGAGAGACTCCGGCTTTGGCGGGAGCTGGTTTTCCCGCCTTACCAAGCGGGTTGTTACCGCTGTGGGCTCCGAAGTACTGCGTTTGCGGGGTCCCTCAGCCCGCCCCTTGAGGGGCCGACCTGCATGGAGGAAGCAGTGTGTCCCGAAGGCCCTCGGGGAGATGCCCTGGGAGGAAGTCGGAAGGTTGATGCAGAAGCGATTGTGGAGGCAGGTGGGCTGTAACCCCGAGCCCCGCACTCCTGCACCTGCGGGGAAATGCGCATCTGTGCGTTTTCCTCCGGAGAGAGCCCCATAGCTGTTACCGGCTTCTCGAAAGGGCTCCATGCCCAAGCCGTAACCCTGCCCTGGCACACCCGGCGGGCGGGAGGGTGGCGGCCGAGCCTCCACCCCGAGGCGCCCGAGATGTTCGCGTCCTCCTCCCCCTCTCCCGACTCCCTCTTCGCAGGCCGGAAAGGCCGGTTCGGAGGGTCAGGCCACGCGTTCGCCCGGGCCTTGGCGAGGACACCGGTTGGTGCGGCGGAGGCCTGCGCGGGGTCGCGGGGCGGAGGGGAGGCGCCCAAGCCGCCCGGCGCGCTCTCCGTCGGGTCCGCGCCCTGGCGCCGCCGCCCTGCGCTCTGCCCGCGCCGTGCGCTCCGCTCCCGGCCGGCGCCTCGGCCCCGCGTCTCCTGCGGACCCTCGATCCTCTCCGCCCCGCTGTCTCGCCGTCTCTGGACCAGCCGTGGCCGTCCGTCTCGCTGCATCCGCCCCGGAGTTTTCGCCAGGCGGCTGTCTCAGCTCTTTCTTTGGGGCCTCCCGGTGGGGTTGGCGTCTCTGGGTCCCGTTTCCGCCCTTTTTCCGGAGACTCCTCGCCGCGCCGCGGCGCCTCTGCCCGTCTCCCCCGTCCCGCTCGGTGCCGGGGCCGCCGCGGCGCTGCACCCCGCCGTCTCTCCTCGCTGGGCGCGCGGCTTTGAAGTCGGGACTGCCAGCTGCCTGCGCCCTCCATTGTCTCGGCGGCTGCCGGTCCGAGTCCTCGTCGCCCGGGCGCGCCACCCCGGGTCCGCCGCGCCCGTCCTCGGCCCGTGTCGCGCCCCCCGCGCCCCCGGCGGCGTCGGCTTTGGGCCGCCGGGCCGCGGCCGCGTCTCACGGCTCCGTGTCCTGCCTTCCCCCGCAGACTACCAGGGTGACTACTACGCGCCGGGAGGCAACTACGACTTCTTCGCGGCGCACGGGCCGCCGTCGCAGGCGCAGTCCCCGGCGGACTCCAGCTTCCTGGCCGCCTCGGGGCCCGGCTCGACGCCGCTGGGCGCCCTGGAGCCGCCGCTGGCCGGGCCGCACGCCGCCGAGAACCCGCGCTTCACCGACATGATCTCGCACCCCGACACGCCGAGCCCCGAGCCCCTGCCCGGCGCGCTGCACCCCATGCCCGGCGAGGTGTTCGGCGGCGGCCCCAGCCCGCCCTTCCCCATGAGCGGCTCCGGCGCCTACAGCGGGGCCCTGTCGCACCCCAACCCCGAGCTCAACGAGGCGGCCGTGTGGTAAGGCCGGGCCGGGCGCCCCTGGAGCCTCCCGCACCAAAACGCGCGACGCGGACTGGGCTGGGGGCGGGGGGCGCCCTCGGGGGTCCTCTCTCCGTCCGCACCCGGCCGGCAGCTGCTCCTCTGCTGGGCGCCGGGAGCCCAGCCCCCATCTCCGGCCCGCGCTCTCTCCCGGCAGCTGTGAGCAATTTCTTGGGACCAAAGTCGATATTCTGGAGGGTCCAGAGATGCCAAGCGCCCCGACCCCCACCGCCCGCCACCACCTCTTTGGACTAAGGGTCGAGGCGAAGAGCTGGAGAAGATGTTTTCTCCCCCTCTCTGCGATCCGAGTGGTGTTTTGTAACTTTATTTCTCGCTCTGCTTTCCCCATCTTAAAAAAAAAAAAAGATGATTTAAAGAAATAGATTGGAAGGGAGAGATGAGGAAAGCATCACCCGGAACGCGAAGATGGAGGAGGAGAGGGGCTGGGGAGAGGCGCACCTGCGCCTTGGCGCCCCCTGGTGGCCGAGTGGCAGGCTCACGGTCAGGACGCGGCCCACCAGCTGACCTTCGTTTTGCAGCCGGGTCCCAGGCCGGACCCGAACATTTGGCCGCCCTGTTCTGCCCCCGGGCGAGGCGCCCTCCCCGCCGGGGGCCTGGAGGCTGGGCCGTCAGGGTGTACAATATTATACTTTTTTGGAAGTTGAACGCTTCTAGTTTCCTTATTTTGTATAAAGAAGAAAACAAATAAAGTATGTTTTTGTGTTTACTGTTTATTTATTGTACTCTAGTTATCCGGGGCTGGACATTTTTATATTTTTAAGAGGCGGGTGGGCAGAGTGCGGGAGGGGAGGCAGAAAGAGGTTTACCTACAAAAAACAAAACAAAACAAAAAAAAACAACTTTTTTTAAAAAGAAAGATTAATAAAAAATTCATTTTTCCCTCAGCACTGTGTGGTTTCTTTTTTTGTCCCCACGTTGATAGAGTGGGTGAAATCGGTCTCCTCCCAGCTTCTGTCTCTGGGACCGATGGACATTAGGGTGCAGACCCCTCTCCTCTTGCAAAGGGGGGCTCCTTCCGGTGACTGCGGGCTTTTTGACAGTTTCTGTGTACCAGGCCTCTCACGACCCTGCTCAGCACGTGGGAGGCCTTCAGAATGTTTGATGAATGAATGGATGGGAGATCTATCTCCCGTATGGGGGGAAAAAAAAGCAAAAATTGTAGCAACCAGGCACAGTGGTGCACACGTGTAATCCCAGCTACTGGGGAGGCTGAGGCAGGAGGATCCTAAATTGGAGGCAATTTAGTAAGACCCCCATTTTAGAATAAAAAATCAAAAAGGGTAGCCGTCGAGCAGCCCTGGGTTTGATACCTGGGCGGGGGTGGATTCTGGCTTCAATTCTCTTTCCGCTCCAGGTAATTCCAGGTGTTCAGAGACAAAACAACAGAAGGAGCAGGTTGCTAAGCTGGTGCTGGTTATCTGAAAGGCTGAATTAGGACAGAAGGGGCCCCCCGGGGGAGAAGGCTGCGGTGCACCTGATTCTTATGTAGCAAAAGGGCTGGGGATTTAGGAGGCCTGCGGGCACCACCTAGAAACAAGCCCCTCGCCCCTCTTGGCCTCAGTTTCCTTACTTGGAAAAGTGGGAGGGAGAGGGAGGCTTCCTAAACTCCCTGACAGCTCAGGCTCTGTAGGATTAGAAAAGCTGTCACCGGAGCTTGGGGTGGGGGCCCGGCCTGGTTTGGCCACAGCCGCGGGTGGGAGTAGGGAGGTGGGCGAAGGTGCCGTCCGGCACCTGCTAGGCGGCCTGCGCAGCAGCCCCTTCTAATTGTGGCCTCCCAAGAATAATGCAAGGTGGCTTGCTTTGCTTTGCTTTTCCTTATAGCACATTTGTTTTTATCAGACTGCTGCTCCTTGCTCATTGTAGAAATTTTAGAAATTTCAGACAAACAAAAGGAAGAAAATGTCATCGTGCAGAATGTCAAACACTGTGATGCCTTTTCTTCCGGGCTTTTTTTTCCCCTGTATTTTCTTTTTTGTTTGGAAACTAGACACTGTGTTCCGACCCTGCCTCCCTCCGCAGCATCTTCCAGACTCAGCGCTGATGGCAATCAGCACTCTACCACCCTCTTCATCACTGCTCCACAAAGTCCCCTGAACAGCTGCCCTGTCTTTTTTTGGTTTGGTTTGAGGTTTCTGTTTGTTTTTTGTTGTTTGTTTTGGACAATTCTATTGTTGAGCATTTGGGTTCGGTTCCCGTTTTTCTGCACTTGGAGCCCTGCTGGACTAAACATCCTTGTAGCTGGATCTTTGCACTCGGCCGGGGAAGGTATCATTTGTCCCATCGCGGGGCACACGGAGGTCGGGGGATTTGCTCAAGGTCGCGCGGCTGGCAAGCCGAGCCTGGATTCGAGTCCTCGGGCTGGTGGGGGGAGGGGAGGAGTGTCTTCTCCTTTGGCGCCCTGGTTTCCATGGATTCCGGCAGCCACGGGACGATCCCCGCTCCTCCCTGGACACATGTGGGTTTTGGAGACCTTTCACCAGAGTGTGACACAAGAGGAAAGCTGGGAGTAGGTGGACTCACCCCTGGGCGACCCCAAAACAGGCTGTGACGGGTGGGCAGAGGAGGCGGGCGGGGAAGCACAAGCTGGGAAGGGCATGAGTGCTGAAGGGGGACCCCCCATGGGCGGGCCAAGCCCCGCAGCGTCTGTGCCCCTTGGGACACGGCCCGGTGGTGGCAGCAGGATGGGGCGTAGCCTGAGAGCTTACGGTGGGACCAGGCGCTCAGCCTTCCTCCCAGGTACAGGCACACACCTGTCACACACATGCGCACACAGCAGGTGGACACGTGCACGCTCACCCATTTGAATCCAAGCACACACACAAGCAACATGCGGAAGGTGTGACAGGTACATGGATGCACACACACACGTGCATCAGCTCTCAGACACACAGAATGTGCACAGGGTGACACACAGACTGCAGGAGCACACGGGTGCACAACCCTGTGGACACGCACAGCCCACACACTCCGTCTTTGCACGGAGCACACGTAGGCACAGAGCCTTGCAAAGGCCCACAGCTTCAGTCCACAAGATTGAGGAAGGGAGAGGCCCCCTTGCACCGGGGAGGCTCATGTGATGGGGCCTGTCGCACTCTCTGAGGGTGGCTCCAGAAACCGGGTTCCAGAAGGGAGGCTGAGCAGGGTCTCTGGGGACCTGGAGGCTGGTCACTGTGTCACGTTTCTGAGCCTCAGTTTGTGCTGCTGTGAAATGGGTTCACGACCTCATTTCATCCACGGGACTTGGTGCGAATTGAGGAGAAATGACTCATCCTGTGACTGAGGACCAGGAAACCCGGGTCCTAGGTTCAGTCCCCATCACCCCAGCTGCCTGAACGGGACAACAGGAGAAGGCTGGCTCAGTCCCAGGGCACGGACTCCCTCCGTGAGCTCCTTGCAGCTCCCCAAGGGCCGGCTAGGCCTCTGGGAGGGGAAACCCCCAAAACTACAGTCGGAGGAGACAGGAGGGCACTGGCTCAAGGTGCAGGAGCCTGGGCCCCACCATAGCGACCTCGCCACCAGCGTCTCTCTAAACCTCAGCTCCTCCAGGGGAGCCCCCAGGGGCAAAGGGGGCTGCGCAGGGACACAGCCAGGGACCCGGGGTTTGCTGGCTGGTTGGCTGGTCGTGTGGCCCTGGGTGTGGAGCCCAGGACCTTTGCACTGAGCTACACCCCCAGCCCCTTTTTATATTTTTATTTTGAGTCAGGGTCTCACTGTGACTAACGTGCCCGGGCTGGCCTCGAACTTGTGATCCTCCTGCTTCAGCCCCCCAGACTGCTGGGATTATAGGCCTGGGCACATGCCCTGTCGAAGTCAGGTTTCAAATCAAAGATTTCTGCTTCTAGAGCCTGTGTGGCCCCTGAGCCCAGGACAGAGCCCAGCACAGCGGACTAGTGACTACATGGATGGATGGATGGACGGACAGATGCATGGACAAATGGAATTCGGCTGGAATTCCTTAAGACAGTAAGACAGCGTCTAATGAGTGCTAATTCTTTCTGGTAGTGACTTCACCGGGTTGCACCTAAAGCCTCTCTGGGGTTAAACCAAGCTAGCCAGAGGGCAAAAGGCCCAATAAAAATGGTCAAGGTCGAGGGCGTCAGACCCTCCGTGTTCAACACGCTCGCCCTGGGTTCTTTCTCCCGCGCCCCATCCCTTTCCTCCCTCGTGAATATGTCTGCTCATCGCCTATCTCTTCATCCCCTGTATTTATTATCATTTAAAAATAAAAGACTTCCCAGAGGAAGGAAATGCTCCCAGGTGCTCAGGTGAGGCGGCTGTGGGCTCCAGCTCCAGGAGAGGGGACCGCATCTTTTTGTCCCCCACCGCCCCTGGGCCGCAACTCTGGCCGGCACTGGACAACCAGACAGATGTGCCCCAGCCCCTCCGTGCCTGCTCCCCGTGGCCCTGCGCCCCACCCCGAAACGCAGGCCCCCCGGAGCACCAGGCCTGGCCCCCGGCGCTGAGGACTAATATTTAAAATGCAGAATGTCTGCAGCGAGCTCCGGCTCCCAAGTCCTGTCGTGCCGTAAAAAGATATAAACAGAATAAATTACCTCTCCAGCTCCGATTATGAGAATACCCATCTCCTGACCGGAATTTTAAGTCCTCCCTCCCTCTCAGCGCCGCACACGGCTGATTTATGGAAACCAGAGTACTTCTCTGCATATTTCTTCTGTTCGGCCGAGCGGCCGAGTTTACCCTTCCTATGCCATTAGCGTTATTAACACCTGGGCAACCGATCATTGCAAATGGGCCATTTCTGTGATGAACGGAAGCCTCGCCCGCCAGCACCGCCTCTCCCGGCCACACCGCCTCTGGCCTCCTCTTTCTGGGTTTCACGGGGGGCTCGGGACCATCCCCGACACCGCCCACCCCAGTGGCACCTGCCGGCCGGCTCCTGGGGACCTCGGGGACAGCCTCACCCCACACTGGCCAGCACCCACCGTGTCCAGCGCCACTCTTAGCCGTATGGCTTGGGGGATGTTCCAGGAGAGGAGACGCAACTCCCCCGCTGACCAGGTGTCTCAGTTTTCTAGAGCTAATGGTGTGTAAGAGAGCAGATTTAATACAGGACATTGATAAGTTACAATAGTCACCCACAAGCCAGATGCAGGAAGTGCCAAATGTCTGTCTGTGCACTAGAGACCTGAAAGATCCAATCGAGGGCCAGAGCCCACAGTGCTGTCCATGTAGGTCCGTGTCTGCAGATGACGGCTGAAGAAATCTTCACTGGAGCCAGGACACGATGCTCGCAGCAGAGATGACGACCAGAGCTCCCCCAAAGCAACAGCAGCCACCCTCGACGTCAGCAAGGCCCTGAGCTCCTTCCTTGACAAGTACAGCAGAGTTTGCTTCAGGAGAACCAGCCGCAGCAGAGTTTCTCCTGGGAAACAGCCCGCCAACTAGCTTCAGCTCCCACTCTGCTTTATGTTGCATCAGCAACAACCCTCAGGTGGATCCTCTACGCCCCGAATCACACCAGCTCAGTCCAGCTGGGCGCTCTGGCTCACGTTGACCACAGTAAGTCCACCACACCAGGGAAAAGAGACTAATGCCCATAGAGGGCCGGAGAGCAGTCTGAAGTCCCACAGCGGTTACAGGGGAGGTGGGGCAGGGTTCAGCCCCACCGGGCCCTTGCTACTCCACGCGTGGCCCGGGACCCGTGTGCACACCCAGCTTTCCAAGCCCTGGCTCAGGAGCCACATCCGATCCTCAGTGATGCCCTCTGCACTGGAGGGGAGCCCGTGGAGTGGACTTTCTCCATTTAGAAACGGCTGGGCCCCGGGCCTGAGGTTGAGCCGAGGGAAGCAGGAGTGGCTGGCAGACCCGGGCACTCCCCGAGTTCAGTTCCTAGTATTGCTATTCACAGATGAAGAGATAAACAAAATGCGACATAAAAAGGAGGAAGTTCTGGGAACCCACTGTGATGTGAGTGAATCTCAAAATACTTATGCTAAGTGAAAAAGTCAGTCCCAAGAAAGCCACATATCCATAGAAGTTGGAGCAGCTGGACACAGTAGACACACACATAATCCTAGCATTTGGGAGGCTGAGGCAGGAGGGATTCTCAGTGTGGGATCAGCTCTGCCGGGCTGTGCCATGTGACTGGGACAAGGCCGCTCACCGTCTCAGCCCAGCAGCCTCCTCATCTGAAAAATGGGGCCTGGAGAACTGGAACCCCGGAGACCTGCACCTGACTCCCTGGCCCTCTCTGCTCACTGATCGAGCTGCTCAGCGGGTCGTTTGTTGATGACCTGGTACCTGTCACGCACTCCTCCAGGCTCTGGCTGCAGATGTGAAGAAATTTGGTCCTGCCCCTCATGGAGCTGATATTCTGCTGGGAGAGACAGGAAATAGCCAAGGTAGCAAACAAGCAGTAACTGCAAATAGTGATGATTAAATTTAAAAAAAAAATGGAGCTGGGCATGGTGCCCAGGCCTGTAATCTCAGCACTCGGGAGGCTGAGGCAGGAGGATCCCTGTGAGTTGGAGGCCAGCCTGAAATACATAGTGAGACCCTGTCTCAAAAAACCAAAAAATAAAAATCTTTAAAAAGTTGGGGGTATGGGCTGGGGATTTAGCTCAGTGGTTATAGTGTTTGCCTTGCAAGCATGAGGCCCTGAGTTCGATTCCCGGTACCCCCCCCAAAAAAGAAAAGACTTTTACGGGCTGGGGATTTAGCTCAGTGGTTACAGTGCTTGCCTAGCAAGGGTAAGGCCCTGAGTTCCATCCCCAGCACAAAAAAAAAAGTTGGGGGTAAAGAAATCGAGAACATCTGGGTGTTGGAGGGTGCTCTCCTGGCCTGGCCAAGGGTGCAAACTGGAAGGGAGAACATTAATTAGGCACAGTGGTGCACTGCTAGAATCCCAGCACTTCAGGGGCTGAGGCAGGAGGATTGGGCATATAGCTAGATGCAAAGGCCTGGATTCAATCCTCAGTGTGGGGGGTGCGCGTCAGGGAGACCACAGGGAGCTGGCCGTCCCAGGGGAGTCTCCACAGGCACCCCTGCAGCCCTTCTCCCCAGGAACTGTGAAATTTGCTCATCTTGCAGAAGAGGAAACTGAGGCTGAGAGGTGCTAATTGGCATATTCAGGGTCCTGGCTAGCAAGAAGAAAAGGTAGGATTTGAACCTGGGTCTTTAAATACCCAGCCTCACCCCAGCCCTGCCCACCACACCATCTTGGGAGAAGAAGCCAAACCAAGTACCCTCTGGTGAGACTTGGTTTCCCTCATCTGTAAAACGGGACCAATTCTAAAACCCACCTCCAACCAGTGAAGGAAATAAGCCAGGCCTGGGCCAAGGGTTCAATCACTTTTCCCTCAAAAGGAAGAAGAAAAACCCTTTCCCATCTCCTCCCCTCGAAAGGAGAAACTTGGCGATTTGTTCTTCAAACATTTATTTTATTCTTTAGATCTTTTTGGTAGGGGAAGGGTTGGTGAAGGTAATCAGTTTTCGGACTTAAGATAAAAAATTGCAGGAAAGGGTCAGCTTGACTCTCGATAATTAATGGGGCGGCCTGTAATAGGATTCTCCTGCCCATGGCGCTCCCAGGAAATACCTTTTTACATAAGATATTGCCCGCACCGGAGTGGCAGCGGGGTGATTTATGGGGTTCCTTACTCTGGAAAACCTCTCGTGGGGTTGCCCAGCCAGTCGAATTTATCAGGGAGTTTGGAAGCAAAGCCAGAAACCGGCCCTGACATTTTTGGTGGAGTTTAGAAAGCGCAAACACTGGGGAAGGGAGAGGCCGATGGGACAGGAGCTGGGACAGCATCTGCTTGGACCGGAGAGCTGGAGCTGGAGAGGAGGCTGTGATTTATTGAGGGAAGCGCAGTGGCAGGAGGGGAGGGAGCGTGGGACGGATAGGGGAGGAAGCCAGGTGGAGATGCAGACTGTACAGGGCTGCCCCGCCTTGTTGGCCTCAGGC
>PVJO010020274.1:0-32382 GCA_004026905.1 Hystrix cristata | reverse complement strand
CGAGTCAGCAGACACCGAGCGATGGGATCCATATTCAAGTTTGTAGTTAATTGTGGTTTATTTGCTCTTCACATGGTAACCATGACTGAGTGTCACATAAATCAGTCATTGTTTTCATCAACAGTTGGTTGACAGTGAAATTCCTTTCTGAAGTTTTTAAAACGTGTTGCATTTTTACCTAGAATCAACTTTATATTAAATCATTTTCAAAAATGTTAAATCCCCAGTTATCAGAGGAATTAATTCAATTTTTAATTACTGTACATTAACAACGAGACACTGTCTGCTATTAATTTTACAGAAACCTTTTATAAATATCTTAACAGGCCCCATTGCTATTTCTATCCCCATATTATCTATATTTTATTTATTTATGTTTCAGACATTGTCTATATTTTATTTAAAAAAACTAATGAGAAATCAGGGTGATTATGATATAATTTTTCAAAAATCATCTCTGCAAAATGTCAACTACAAAGCATTTCAGGGAGCAGGTAAGTCATTCTTAAACTCGATTCCTTCTCAACCTTTAACATTAATGATGAAACACTAGAGGACGAAATCCCGATTTTGAGCACATGGCTTCAACAACTATAGTTTTTATCAGTCAGTGACATTGTCGTCCCCTAGATTCTTATTCATTCAATTTATGAAATCACTTGCTCATTGAAAAATCAGGAAATCTTTCTGTTTGATGGGAGTTGATGACAATGGCAAGAGGATATTTCTATCCACTGCTTTGCCTATAACTTTGTGTCCCTCATGTTAGCATACCTGCAGTGGTCCATCAGAATCTATTCAAGCAAAAAAATTTTTTTATACATACGTAACTGCAGTTAAGTGCCTGAATTGAAGATTCAGAACATATGCTTGCTTTATTACAAGCTTATGGCTTTAGTGAAATGCCTCTCTTGCTGTCTACAGTACGGGGGTGCAGAACTATCTCATTAATCTACACAACTAACCTATTGATTTGAAGAGGGTTTATATTCTGATATTTTTTATGTCTCTATTTTACTGAGCTCTCATAAATAAAAGAAACTCATATTTGTTTCTCTGTCTAAGTCACAAATGGAATAAACCAAGTAAATTAGTTATAAATAATAAATTTCATATTTAAAAATCAACCTTTATTCCCTAATTATGGAGAATATGTTTAAATTCATTTTGTGCAATTAGAATACACCAACGCATAAGAGACAATCTATTAAAACCAGTGGATGGAATTCACTCTCCGGAGGTGTGCTGGGCAGGCAGGTTGTAGCTGCAGCTCCCATGTTGGCTGAGCGGCCTGAGACCCAGGTCCCTGGAGCGGCAGCGGCCAGGGAGAAGCCGCCTCTCCTGGGTAGCGACTTGGTGAAAGAGAGAATATCTACCGACACCGCCCAGCTCCCTCCACTGGATCAGGGCGCCGAGAGGTGATGCGTGGGCCTGTTCTTCCCTAGCCGCGCGCCACAGGAAGCATGACGTGGGAGGACCTTGACCTGTTCCAAGGCACCACCTCTTATCTCAATAACATTATCCTGGAAGGCTGAGGATCTGTGGTGAGGCCTGGAAATGTGAACCTTCCTGGAAGGAAAATTCCCAACAAAAGCTAAATCAGAAAAAAAAAAAAAAAAAAGCCTAAAGAGAGCCAGATTAAACTTCATCTCTGCCCCTTCTGACTGCTTGCCTGTGAACTCGATCTCGTTTTCTCTGGTTCATTAGCAAACCAGGGAGATTTTAAGAGTAGGATAAAGTTTTGTATTCTTGGTGTGAATCCCAATGACCAGTCTTCCCTCCTTCACTTGCCTTCCCAGTAACACACAATATTTTTCGGTGGTGTTTGTGTGGGGTTCCCAGCATGCAAAATCAACCAAACAAAAACAAAATCAAGTCTTGGTTTCAGAAACTCTGATCGGCACAGCTTTAACACACCAGCGAGGTCTTCACCTAAGCTCTGTCGTTTGACTGGAGGCCACGGTGCCCCCAGAACGTGAACTTCGATTTTCTTTGTCTGATAATGAACACAGGCAGGGAGGTCAAGGTCGAGCGGACTCCAAGATAAACTCAAACTGCCACTAGATGGCGCTGCACATTGTTGTTGATCAACGACAAGAGGCTCTTTCCTGTCACCATTTTGTCCTCCAAGGATTCCTGGCCCAGGGTGTTTGCGACTGGGTCCTGATCACACCAGAACGCCTCTGTTCTCTGAGGGAAGGTCCTGTTTTCAGCAGATTATCATCAAGATGTGAAGATCAAACAGACTCCACCTACAATCTGGGGGAGTTACCGCAACAGTGTTGTCTTTATTCAAAGGTAATTTTAGAATATATTTGGATGTCAACGTTCAAAAGCTCCAAGGCAGAAAATACCATTTCAGAAGAAAGTGTGATTAGTGAAGCCACATAAATCCTATAGAGGCTGGAGCAATTTCAGAAATCACACCATACAAGTCAAAGAAGCAAGTTTTTCTACATCCTTTCATTGTCTCTTGTTCTTATTTCTGCACCATCACAACTCTCCCAGGCCCCCTCCTTTTTTTTTTTCCTTCTTTTTTTCATTTTCTTGAATACATATATCCCCAAATCCAAAACAGGAAGAACTTGATCAAAAATCCTATGTAGAGTTCGTTTCAGTCTCCAGCTAGAACCATCTCATTTTCCCCCAGCAGACCCAGAGACAGGGTTGAAGTTGAACTCACAATCTCACTAACTGCTTATGAAATGTGAGTCGTTTCTGGGATTCCACACAGTCTGGTCTTTTTATTTATTTTTCATTAGTACCTGTTTGCAATATATAATGTTTACATTCCTTGTGCAGAGCTAGTACATGTACATAACTCACTGTAATTTTACATTGTGGATGTAAAAATTTATCCACAAATTTTTTCATCTGCTTTCTCCCCTTTCATTCCCCTCTTCCTTTATCTCTTGATCTCCTTCCCATTTGAGAAAGATCTATCTCCCTACTTCCTATTATCTATCTTTTATTTTGCTCTTTATTTATAATTTGGGTTTCTTATATAAGGGAAACCATGTGATATTTAAGCTTGTGTGTCTGATTTATTTTACTTAACATTATGGTCTCAAGATGCATCCATTTTCCTGCCGATGAATCCAGTTTATCTTCCTTGGTAGTAGAGATTACTCTACAAAGGTATTTACCCATTGTGAGTAAATACTGCATTTTCTTTATCAGTTTATCTGCTGATGGGCCACTTCCAGGATTTAGCTTATAATATAAATTTTTGTTTTTATAAACAGGGGTATTCATGTAGCATGGTAATATGCTTCTCTTTTGGTCAGATACCTAGAAAGGGAAAAACTGGGTCAAATTTAATTTTTAGTTTTTTGAGGAACTTCATACTGATTTCCATAGTAGTTGGACTAGTTTACAGTCCCACCAATAAGATAGAAGGAGTTCTTTTTCTCTACAGCCTCACCCAGTCTTAAAGAAAAGGCTGAATTGAAAAATAATGTAGATCTATAGTGGAGGTGTGCTAGAAAAGGTGCTGTGGGTATTTCAGAGATACTACTAAAAATATTTATCCACAAATTAGATATTTCTCTGTCTCCTTCAAATTCTCCAGTTTACCAGGTGCTAAGTGTGCCTCGCACTCTTCTCGGGGTTTCTAACCAGCCACACTTCTCTCACCCTTGTCTCCTGTTCACGTTCCCTTGCCAACCATCAACTCAGGCTCCCTACTCGCTGCCACGCTGGGAGCCTCCTTAGTATCCTAGAGACGGTGGCCTCCTCAGTCTCGTCTGCGTGTCTGCTTCCCAGAATGAGCCCATTCCCCAGAGCAGTAATGTACAGGATGCTATCAGAGTTGTCAAGTTGAGTGTCGTGGAGTGTACGTGAGTATTGAGCATGTGAGTTCTGGGACCAGAGTCCCATGTTTAAATATAAGCTCCATCTATCACTTGTGGGTTAACCTTGGACAATTTCATTAGCCTTTCTGTGCCTCAGTTTACCCATGCATAAAATGTGGATGACAGTGGCACCTAAAGAGTTGAAGTGTGGACTGACTCCATTACTAAAGCACTTAGGAGAATATCTGGTTCTGAGAAAGTACAGTGCAAATATTTATTGTGACTCTTAATTGATATCATAATTATTATAATGATAACTATTTTAATGTGCTAGATTCAGCACATAAAAAGAATACAAGAGTGAACAAAATAGGCAACATTAAGCTGAGCAGTGGCACACACTTGTAATCCCTGCTACTTAGGAGGCTGAGGCAAGATAATTTCAAGTTTAAGGCCAGACTGGGCAATTTGGTGAGACTCTGTATCAAAATAAATTTTAAAAAATCCTGGGGATGTAGCTCAGTGGTACAACTTCTGCCTAGTATGGGTTCAATCCCCAGCACATGCATGCATGCATACACACACACACACACACACGGCAATTTGTCTTCATGGACTTTTCTGGCTAAAGAAAGAAACAGATAAGTCACTTGGCATTTACAAGTTACTGTAAGATTAGGAAAAGTAGAGCTGTGAGTTTGATGAGTACGTTTAGGCATTTAACCCCCAGTTGGGAATCTAGCTAAAACTTCCTTTTAGCTGTGAGACCCACAGAGACCAAGGTGCGGTCTTTACAGAGATAGATACCCGGACATTCTTGTAGGAAGGGTGCAGACAGGCAGGAGGCAGCCCTGGTCCCATCTCCACTGCATTGCAGCTGGCTCCCCAGTGCAGTGGGCCTGATGGGGACTCAGCTCTACTGTGCATTTTGAGAAGCTGTAAGAGGCTCCCGGAACAGGGCATTGGGTGTATCCCCCAGTGACTGTGACTTGACAGGAGCACATATCATGCAGTCAGAGCAGAAGGATAGAAATGGACTTGTTCTAAATGATCTCCTGGGTACTCTCTGAGATATCCAGTCACCTCCTCGGCTGGAGGGATAGTGAGAGGGAAGGCAGATGCTTACAACATCTAGCAGGCTTGAAGAGCTGGCTGTGATGGGAGAATATGAAGACCTATAGATGAGCATGTATCTGTTCTAATCAGTTAGCAAACACATATTACATGCCTAGACTGTGTAAGGCCCCGTAAAACAAAAGATCCAGTGATGAGGAGGAAGGCTCTCAGCAAGCTTCTATAGGAGGAAATAGGCATGCACATGAGTCACTGTGAAGACCTGAGAAAACCCCATGGGAATAGAAACTACAGAGACATGCCGCTGGGCCTGCAGAGTCTGCTATGGTAGAAGGGTGTGGGGTGTAGGATGAAAACAGGAACAGGAGAACCATGCAGAGATTAGTAAGATTCTTAAATATGAGCGGAAACCTCAGGGTTGTTTTTTCTTTAAGCCAGGGACTGTCATATAAATTTAAGACTCTTCCTGAGTCACAGTTCAGGAAGATTTGGAAACATTCAGACAGGGCCACTCTTTCATTCTGCTCACCACTTTCATTTCCAAAGCATTTCCAAAAAAGAAAGGGAGAAGAAAAAGAAACAGTTGAGCTGATAGAAAAGATAAAGAAGAAAGGAGGTTGTGCCTACAAAGAAAGTTGGATTTTGCCAAACTTTCCAAGAAAGCCTTGGTGTTTTTCCTTTGTCCCCAAAAGACACGTAGGTGAATTCCCTGGAGAGGACTGTCTGAGGTGCAGAACGTGAGTGTGCTTCACTCACTCGTTCATCTCATTGAGCATTGCTCAATGCGTGTTGTATTAAGGTGCTAGTCTATGTGTTGGAAGAAGAGATGAATGAAAACAGGCTTCTGCACTGAAGTCACTCATGGTCCACAGAAGCAATAATTGCAGTACCACATCTAAGCTGTTGGACACATCATGGCAGTGCTGCAGTTGAGAGTGAAACAAGAGCTTGGAGATTATGTGGCTCCACCTTAAGATTCTGCAAATGCTATAAAAAGATTGTAGTTGCTGCTGCTTGCTGCTTCACTGTCTCCTGCCTGCTTGCCAGGGACTGTTTCTCTGCTTTGAGGCCCCCCTGCCATGCCACCCTCCCTTGGAGCCAGCTGATGATGAACTGAAACATCTACAAACTGTGAACTGAAATAAACCTTTCCCCCTTTAACAAAAAACAAAGCAAACAAAAAGAAAAGATTGTAGCAATGTGTAAACTTCTAATCAAACTAAAATTCAGGTGTGCAAGAAAATGTAGTTTCTTTTTGTTGTTTATTATCCGTTTGGTCTTTCTCTTTTTGTTTCCTGCTCTTTCCAGATGGGAGAGCTGGTGAGAAATAACTAAATGTTCAATTTAAATTTTAGTTCAATACCCAATTGCAAGTACTCTATGTCAGTGAAGTTCAGTCCTTCCAAATAGTGATCAAGTTTCAATTATTTCTGTCCCTTTTCCTCAAATTCTTTATGAAGTGGTATCAGGTGCAGGAATGGGGCAGGGGAGAGGTAACAGGGCTCATGTAGTCTTGTTGGGGCTCCTTTGTTCCTACTGGTACAAATACCAAAGGCAAAGACTGGCTGACCTTGTGCTCTGGCTTTCCTCACCTTCACCAAGATCTGTCTAGTGGTCTTTCTGGGCTGATTCAGCACTCCCATCCCGATGCTCTGATTCTGTAGGAACTTGTGGGTATTATCCATGCCATACAGAATCCTGCAACAGAGCAATAAAAGCAAATTCCAAACATCTGCTCTGCCCGCCCATGCCACAGGCTAAACGCTAGTTCTTCCTGGGGAGAAATCAAGCACTAGAGCACTTCCATGTTCTCCCAACACTCTGTCTCTTCTCTGGGTCCAAAACCTCAAAGTGGATCAGACCTGATCAATTCGCTTTCCGCCCTGTCTCCATTATGGTCCTCTTCCTGGTGTCAGCTCAGGGAGGAGTGGTCTTGCTTCTTTCTACTTCCTCTTTCTACCTCCAGGTCCTTCCCTTACATAAAACGTTATCCAGTCCCTCAGATTTATCCTCAGGTCTGTCTAACTGGAAATAAAGGAATGCTTCAAAAAAATTCCTGTCCCTGTCCACAAAGCCTGTCTCTCCTGCCCATTGTTTTGCGGGGAGTGTGTCAGGAACCAGCCTCAAAGTGCTGCCTAAGTTAGTGAGCCCCACGGCTCTGGCCTCTAAGAGAGGGCAGTAGAATAATGATTTCAGAAGGAAACTAAATTCACATATTTAATAGCTACAGAGAGCATATTGCTTTTAAGATAATGGAATTGTATTTCTTTGTCCTCTTACTGGGTAGTCCAAGGAATGTGGTTCTGCAGGTAGCCTCTGGGTAGATTGTGGCAAGGGTTTCAAGCACAAATAATTTCAGGGAATGCTGAGTTAAACAAAGTTGAGTAGGTTTATTTAATGTGAAACCATCAAAGCCTTTAATATGCTAATATGTTCTGTGCATTTTGATATGCTCTTTCCCAAATTTATTTAAGTATAGAACACTTTTTAAATATCTCCTGGAGACAGTGATCTGCAGAATACGGGCATAGAGGACACTGACAATCCTTTGTCCCCAGAATCCCTGAGTACCTCCCATCCTATTATTCATTAAGTAAGCAAAGACAAGCATCTGAGGCAAAGTGTTTCCACACCTGACGTGTTTCCCACCTGAGATCCTTCTTTAATTCTGTGGCTTAATTCCGTGTGTTTAAAAGTGTTTCTCTCAGAGTTAACAAACAAACACTCTCCTGTCCCTGCCAAAATGGGAAAGAGAATAACCAAATTCCCAAGCTTCTCTGGGAATTCTCGTGGAGATGCATGCTGGCCCATGGCGCCCTTGTGAAGGATGGGAAATGAAGGGTGGCTCATGGCGAAGGAATGCAAAATAAGGATCTCATGACTTTCAATATAAAAATACATATGGTATAATATTACTGCACAGTTCCCCACAATCAGAAGGAATGCAAATATTCCCTGCATGGCGGGAACAAGGAAAATAGAATCTGAGTAAAGTGAAAATTGGGATCAACAGGAAAGTTCTGGCCAAAATGCTTTGCAAAGAACATAATAATCTTAAAATAGGTTCTGTAAAAGGGACATTATCTAAGAAAAAATAATCAAAACCCAAGGGACACGGATGAGTTTCTAGGGAGGACCGTGATGGATGAGAGGAAATGGCAGGAGAAAACCATAGACAGCCAGGATAATGGACCCAGTGACCCCTTTACCTTCCTCAAACTTTTCTTCTGTCCTTGTGTAAATAGAGAAGAGGCCTGACCTGACACACTGAATGAAAAAGGGGAAAAATTGATATTTCATGTGCAGCCACATGTGGGCTGAAAGTATAACTCATAAAAAATATCAGTCCCACTGTGCACATCTCTGTATAAAAGGGATTGATTTACACATGTAGCTGTAGCATGAAAAGACATCCCAAGCACACAGGAAAGCAGCAGGGAGCCCCAGGGTCCCAGAAGAATCAGATATTACTGGCCATTCTGTTATGCATAGAAGCAATAAAGCATCCTTAAGAACAAAGTAGGAGGACACATTTTGCCCAACCCTATTGCCACTCTTGCCCTTCAGACTTTTCCTCAAAATAAAACATGATATAAGCATTACTTCCCAAGTCAATCAATCAAAACTAACAATTGGTAGTACTCTTTGAATTAAATTGTAAAATATCACTACTGGCATATGGCCATACATTTTTCCTTATAGATGACTCAATAGAGATACAAATGGTAATTTGGGCTCCAAGAAGTAGGAGTCAATAACTCATATGGCTCTTAAGAAATAAAATAAAATAAAATAAAATAAAAGCTTCTCACGTCAAGGCTATTGTTATTGAGAATCCAGAACTGTGGAAGTCCCTCATCTTCCTCCAAATCCAGCATGAAAGACTATGTGAACCTCCCTCTTTGCTGTGTCCAACATCCTACTAACTTGTCTTCCTACCTCTTACCCTGCCCCATAGCCCAAATTATGGTGGGCAGGACTAGGAAGTCTGTGCTTTACACATCTTGTGAACACAGGGGTGGTCACCAGACTCAGGTTGGGCTAATTCACTGTGCTATTCTTCTGAGCCAAAGCATATGACCTATGCTGAGACACTCAGAGCCCTTCCTTGGAATATTCTGAGCAGAAAGTTAGGGGATACCTCTAGACCTGCCTTTCCAAGGTTTTGTTTTATAAGCCTGTTGGCCTTTAAACCTTATTGTCTCCTTAAATTTAAAGTAGTCCAAGCTACATGCTTATCATATGCAATTGAAAAACTTCCAAATAATACAAGGACCTTGGCAGAGTGAGCAGGAAGCCTCAATTTCTTTCTCTCACTCCATAGGAATGCGTATAGAAAGCATATGAGTTCCAGACTAGACACATGGCAGTGAAAAAACAAAAGCTGTATCCACATTAGAGGAGATTATGGCCAATTGGGATGGATCGGCATTCAGTGACTGCTCATAATTAATGAATTTCAAAGGTTCAGTGTTCTTTAAGGAAAGTACCTCCCCCTCCCTCAGCAGCCTAGTGTTTTGGGAAGAAGGCAGGACAGTTTCCATAAAGAGGTAACATTTAGTTTGGGACCTAAAAATGAGTAGGAATTAGTCTCACTGACATGAGCCAAGATCTCCTTTGCCATTTAACTCTGCAAAGCATAGTGACTACTTAAATTTTAAAAAGTCTTTTTTTCCCACTGAGTGGATACTAATCTCTCTATTTGATATTAATGAGAATATGATGATTTTTCTATACTTCTTATACTTCCTGGAACCTTATCAAGTAGCAAATGCATAAGAGAAACTTTTGATTTAAATAAAATGAAGTACTAGGTGAAAAAATGAGACAAATGGCCCTCGAGGGAAGAAACAGCAATTCTAATTTTTTTCTGATGAATTATTTTTGGAGTCTTAAATTTCGACGTACCTATTGATTTCTACTGAATCAAGAATCATGAAAATGGGGTTGGGGGTTTAGCTCAGTGGCAGAGCACTTGCCTAGTAAGCACAAGGTCCTGAGTTTGATCCCCACACCCAAAAACAAAAAGAAAAAAAAAGAAAATATTTAAAAACTCTGTATGCTTTGGTACAAAGGATATGTTCCTTTTTTGAGTGAATTCTAGAGAAATGTAAAAGTGAAGAATCTATTCCACTACAGGAATTAGCACCTAGCCAGTGAAGGCAAACACTTTAGCGCTTTCAGTGATAACAAATGGCCTGCTTCGGCACACGTTCCATAGGTTCGCCACCGCTGACCAAAGCCAGTCCTAGTAGGGCGTCCTTTGCTTTGTTGAAATATTTGCAATTGTGATGGATTCACTGTTCATTGGCTTTGAGCAGGTAATTTGTATTTGTCAACTTTCATTTGTATGCAGATATAACGCATATTGAAAGCCCATCTTCCTATCCTCTGGGGGGGGGGAAGGTAACCCAATTTACCATTTTTATAATGTGTGCTCTGCATTCCTCTTTGGTGTCTTCAATTCCAGGTATATGTTAATCTAGATAAGAACTTATCTTGCACACTTTATCTTGTCAAAGAACATATATACCCTTTGTAATTAGGCACTAGAGCTTTCTATCTCCAGGCCTCCTCTCTCATGCCTGGAAGCGTATCATCCAATAACTAATACTGATAATTATTTAACAATGTTTATTGATCCCTTGACACATATCAAATGCTTTTCTAGGTCTCAGAATTTGGAAAATAAGTGTTCATTTCAATCGATGTGAGCATTCTTTATTTTACCTAACGTTCGATAAGAATTGCCATCTGGGAAAAAAAGGAAAGAAGAAAAGGCAGAAACTGGCTACTTGTCCATATTTAGAAACACTACAGTTATTTCACATGGTACAAATGCCTCTTTTTGCCCAAGATCCCAAGCTTGTAAATTATCTGATAGTATTCTGCAACAAAACAGTTGAAGACAGGATGTGACAAAGAAACTGATGCAATTTACTTATAATTAACTTAAGACTAAGTTAAAAATGAAAAAAAATTGGCTTAGTCTCAGTGGTGCTGCTGTTGAACTGTCATCTAAAAGCTTATATAATTAGTGGAAGCACGTTAATTGAATTATAGCAATTAAGTCAGTCTTGAGACAAGGGAGTCCCTCCTGATTGACGAGACTGTGGAAATGCTGTAACCATCCTGCCCTGTTAGGAAGTTTTGGGACCATGTCTCATCCTGCCCCTCAGTATTTTACCTATCATGGCGTAGCCAAATCTTGATTTCTCTGATGTTAATTACCCACTTTGTGGGTTTTCTGGGCCCTTGGATTCTCTCCTCCCTTCTGTGGGGTTATCGGGGTGACGGCATCAATGGGTAGGCCGGAGCCATGAAGAGGCTGTGCGATTGACATCTGTTGTTTTTACTACCATGTATCTTCACCAGTGAAACCTAGAGTGACGGAAATGAAAATATTTGGGGAGTTCATGTGGAGAAAGTGATTATCTTGTCAGTCTTTTGTTTAATAATGCCATTGTTGATTGAAGTGTTGAGAACAGACTGAGAAGGGAGTTCACTTGCATTGGGGAGCTTGTTTGGGACCCGTAATTACCCAGGTTAACCCCTTTTTGTAGGTGCTGTAGAATGCGTTAGCAGCACAGATATTAGGTCATGTCCCTAACCTGATATTAATAAGTGAAGGAGCCTTGGGAAATTTTCTTACTCTCTTCGGGACTTAATTTACTCTGTAAAACGAGATCGCCGCAGTTCCTTTTAACTCCAAAACTACACTCTCTGGTCTGAACTGAGCGCCATATGTTCTGGGGTTTTGAATGTGGGTTGCTAGCTTCCTATGATAAAGCTTCACGGGCGGGCTGCCTGCTGGCCAAACAGGCAGGTGGGAAGTGCACTCTGTGCTGCTGCGGACTGGAAACGGATGGACATTCTAAATTCCTACAAGGAAAAGAAGGGAAAGAAGGAGAGAAAGAAAAGAAGAAAGAAAGAAAGAAACAATGGAAGGAAGGAAGGAACCAAGGAAGAAAGGAAGCAAGGAAGGAAGGAAGGAAAGAAGGAAGGAAGAGAGGAAGAAACGAAAGGAAAAGAGGAAAAGCAAAGAAAAGCCAACAGGGAGGAAGCGACTGAAGATGATCCTAAAATATTTGCTAACAACAGTCCTGGGGAAGCTGTGTGTGCAGGGCTGGTTACATAACAAGCAAAGCTCAATGCAAAATGAAAGTGTGAGGCTTTGTCCAAAAGTGAAGAATTTCAAAATGGCAACAACAGAGCATTAAACCAAACACAGAAGCCTCCCAGCGCCTGGCTCTGTGCGACAGTGAGTGCCACGCATCCATGAAGTGGACCTGTCTGCAGACCTGGCTGGCGGGGAGTAATCCTGCTTTGCGGGGGTTGAAATGGCAGTAACCTCCCCTCCCTGGGTTCCCTGGATCTGCAGTGCTCACTTCAAGTCAAGTCTGCTTTTCATTCAGTGCTATGTTTCTTTCTTGAATGTTTTTTTTTTTTTAACAGTACTGCTAGCTGTATAAATATTTTACGGTTCCCCTATGAAAAGTTTCCAAGGGACCCATGTTAAGGGGAAAAAAAATCTTTGAAAGGATTTTTTCCATAGCAATTAAAACCTTTCAAAGCACCAAGGGTTACCCAGTCCCACTTTAGTGCAACAAACCTCCCTTTTTTTTTTTTTTTTTTTTTTTGGTCCAGTTTGGATGACCCTGGGTCTGAAAGTAGCCAGTCTCTTTGTTTGGTGACTTTGTGGGTTTCCAATAGACGTTTGGAATTCCGATTCATTAGACACATGACAGAGCCGTGGATGGACTTGGTGGAGGGTTTAGAAACGCTGTGATAGGGAACTCTAGTCCCTGTTTCCTGTATCTCATTTACAGGGATAAAATGACTATAAATCAACCTAAAGCTCATTTTGGCTTCCCAGATGAAGTCAAATGTACACTCTGACTTATGCATATACCACTTTTAGTTAACGCACCAATAAAAATAATTGTGCAAGCCTAAATTTGGAAGTGTTCCCAGCGTTTATGACAAAACTTAATAAAGCCAGGCGCATTGGATGTAATATGGGAATTTTATTGAAATGAAATTAGTCCATCATGTAAGCTTCACATTTTCCTCAGATTTCTTGGACTTCATATGAGATGTCTCCTGGGGGCCCTAAGAGGGTCCTGCAAAAATGCAAGTGCAGTCTGTGGAGATGCAGGACTCAGATGGAGACTCTGCGGTCTGTGTGTACGATGGTGTTCCCTGAGTTTTCACGTGGCAAACCCCGCACACTTCTGTGAGCATGCCCCTTTCTCTCTTCACCCCAGGCTCTAAGCAGCAGATATATTGTTGTGGACTCCTCAAGAGGCTTGAGTACGGTTCATTTGTAATTCTAGTAACAGTGGTATGTGCCAGAAATCTATTATGTAATTTCCCCTGGGACCCATGTGGCAGCAGCCATTGTATACGTCCATAGAGTTTGGTTGCTTGACTGTATTTAGGGAAGAAAGCCAGGAGACTGGGAGATGTTTTTTTTGGCTGCTCAAAGGAGGAGGAACAACATTTACATCTTTGAAATTTAGGGCTCAGGGTGGTGGTATAGAGATAACGTTTGAATAAAAGAATTCCAGCTCTGATATGGACAATATTTCATTTACGGTGCTTCTCAAACTTTGATGAGTCCATAAACACTTTCTGGGGTCCCCGCTTAATGACAAATATACTTAGGCCCTACCTCAAGAGACTTTAATTCATATCTAATTATAGCCATAACTGGACCTAGGAATCTGCATTTTAAATAATATCTCAGATTACTTTGAGGCAAGTGGTTTCAAAACCTCAGTTTCAATGGCAACAAACTTCAATACAATGAATAAAAGTTTATTTTTGAGGTGCCACCATGTGCTGGGCATAGGGGAAGATTTTCCAGCTTGACTACTTCATTGCATTTGGAACACTATGTAGTGTTCTAGTCTATTTAAAAAAAAAAACTTCGGGGAATAGATATTTCATATCTTTGTTTTATAGCCTGTTTCAGCGCTTAATTACCATTGCTATTAAGACATTTTTCTTTAGGCCTATATAAATTCCTTCTTGCTGAAATTTGAGGCCGTTTCCTCCCATCCCTTCCTCAGAAAGGACAAAGACTACTTGGATGGTTTCCTGATAATAATTCTGCATATTTTTAAAGGAGGTTAGAGTTACTTCCCCATTAATCTACGCAGCAGACAGACTTGTTCATGGCTCAGGGGCCAGTTTTCATCTGTAAGCCCAGGATGCCTGTACTAGACCTGCACTCTGGTTGGTGCCTCCTCAGACGGCCTTCCTCAAGCTGTGTTGACAGGTCTCAGGGGATTTAAGAAACTATTTTTGAACACGAGCATTGCCATTTCCACAATCCAACTGGAGAAAGTAATTTTCTCTTTCATCTTCTCTTACACGCAACACTTTCTTTCATTTTCTCTGTGCCTCTAATTAACAGACTATGAAACCACACCTGACTTTTGAGGTTAAAACAGAAAATGAATTGGGAAATTAAAACAGAAAGCAGGCAATGCCTTTGCCTGTTTGTGACAGCCTTCGATGTGTCTTTCTTGTGTTCACACTTTGTGTAATCACCCCCCTTTGAGTGTAGGCAGGAGCTGTGATTTATTTCTAATCAATAACCAAAAAGGTTAAGAGTATTGTTCACCTGATTATGTTATGTCCCAGCATGCGTTGTAAGTCACATGATATGAATTAAGTCTTCAATATACAACTCTGTCTTGCTAGCAAACTTTGCCCTACTGACTCTCCCTACTGGCTTATGTAGTAAGTGGCTGCGTTGGGAAAGCCCAAATGGCAAGGCTCATGGTAGTCTCCATGACCTGAGCTGTCTCCAAATAGCAGCCAGCAGTAAACAGGGCCTCTGTGCAACTGCCAGGAAGCGAATGCTGTCACCATCCTGAACAAGCATAGAAGCGGATTCTTTCCCAAGTAAGCCTGCCCACAAGAGCGTACACTGGACCACAGCTTGACTACAGCTTGACCACAGCCTCATGGGGTCCCGGACAGAAAACCCAGTTAAGCTGTGCTCATACTCCTGACCCACAGAAACTGTGAGATAGTGATCACTGGCTATTGTTTTAAACCGCTGAATTATTAGTCAACAAGAGAAAACTGAGCTATTTGACCTGATTTATCTAGTATCGTGTCTCGAGAATTTTTAAGAGAAGGTACCAATTAGCCTGGGCATCAGGCTCAAAGGGAACCTCATAGTTATATACTTGTAAATATTTTGAACCAGGTTTTAAACATTCTGTAACATTTTCCTAAAAGCTATTTTCCCTTCAAATGTAGTATTATTTTGGGGGGTTTTTTGTTTGTTGGACATGGTCTCACTATGTAGTCCAGGCTGGCTTTGAATTCACTGTGTAGCCCAGACTGGCCTCCAGCTCACAGGGATCCTCCTGCTTCAGCCTCCCAAGTGCTGGGATCACAGGACTACACCACCATGCCCGGGCAAACTTCAGTATTATTATAATATAAGTTATCATTTTTTTGAACATGTACTATATACCAGTCATAGTTTAAAATGCTTAATATAAATGAATTCATTTAATTCTTTTAACTGTTCTGTGAAGAGACAAAAACTCCATTTTGCAGATGAGGTAGTAGAAGCGAAGCATAAGGTCATCTGCTTGAGGTCACAAACTATTAAATGAATCTTCCAGCCAGATATGGTATCACATGCCTATAGTCCCAGCACTCTGGAATGCTAAGGCAGGAAGATTGCAAATTCAAGACCAGCCTGAGCAACTTAGTGGCTTAACAAAATCTTGTCTCAATTTAAAAATAAAAAATGGTTGGGGATATATCTCAGGGCACAGACTCTGGGATCTCTTCCATCCCTAGCATTGAAAAAAAAATTTTGTAGGAAAAAATAGTTAAAGGCAAAAAAGGCTTCTGGCTTTTTGGTGTGCAATTAATCCAACTATGTTTCCATATATGAAAACTGAGCATGGCTTTGGTCTCACTAGACTTCAGGGAGAGCCCGTATAAATTTATAGTAAAGATATTTTACTAATGATAATAATAAGGACCAAGTAGACACGAGTGATCCTTCTGTAATTCTATAAAGGCTCAAACCCTTGAGCTAAATAGGATTTCTGCAAGCCTATTTACATCTGGCAACTTATTTGCAGCACAGTCTCTGTTTTAGTGGCTTTTTTCATTATATGCTCAGCTTTACTGAATATTCTTTTGCAAAACAAAAGACTGAGCTTGACATGGTCAATGGAAGTACATTTTGTGGCTCTCTTAGGTCGCGCAGTTTTTATGCATCCTGGAATGGTTTTAAATTTCCTTTCGAAATACCAACACGACCTCCCCAGCTTGTAGGAAGCCTGTGATTTACTTTTTTCTGTAGGTCTTAAATGTAATCGCGCATTCCCAAATTCTCCTTGCAGCTTCTCTGTTTCCTTTGGCCTTGAGAACTCCATCCAGATTCAGCTGACATGTTTCCAGTGAGTGCTGGGGGGTAATTACTAGTGTCTTCGCTTTACAGCTCAGAAAAAAAAACTGAGACTTAAAAAAGCTAAACTGTCTGTGGTTAAACAATTAGAAATAACAGATGAGGGATTTGGACTCGCACTATTCTGTTCCACGCTCAAGGCCCTGTTTATTATGCTGAACTGAGTGCTATGCATTTCCTCCAAGAAGATCTTAATGAGAAATGAGAAAAAGATGGGCGGTGCTTTCCCTCCACTCCTCATTCTTGAACATGTAGAAAAAGAAAGGGCTATTTAAATTTGCTAGAGAGTGTGGGCCCAAATCGTGGTTTTTCAGCTGCCTCCTTTCAGCATCACCTGCCCAAAGTGCCTCCATGTACATTCACTCCCCTGGAGATTTCGTGTTTTGGATCTAAAGATATTTTTAGTCTTCATAAATCCCATTGGCTTCATCGATAGATTACGAGAACAGAGAGCATGATGGGAGAGGCTGGCAGAGCCCTGCAGGTAAAGCTTCCTTATATATTCTCCTGTGTAGGGACACAGGCCGCCAGTCAGATAATGGGATCTGAGGGAATGGGGCGGGTCATGTGTACCGTGGCTCTCCCCAGAGAGGACAGGGCTGAGCCCGGAAGTGGAGGCACCTGTCCTAGAACATTTGTAACCAGACACCACACCACTTACAGCAGCAAGTGAACTTTTAGCCTCCTCTGACTAAACATTTTTCAAGAGTTCTTCAATAAAAAAGTAAAAGCCCCCTGTGTCCACCCCTACCTTTGCCCTGTCCCTGTGTCTAGCTGAATCATCCACCTGCTGCCCTCAGCAGTCTCCTGGGGGGAGGTCTCCAAGGTTTGAGTCTCCTGGGCCTGGAGAATTGAAACCACACTTCTTTCTCCCTCAGAACCAGTTTGGGCGCTGGGGAGGACGATAGAGAGGCCAGTAACAGCAGCAGGAGAAGACTAAATCTTCACTTTTAATTTCTCGCTCTTGGAAAGAATAACCCAATTAGAACCCTACAAACCCATTTGCTAGCTGGCAGATCTTGTAGTCCCATCTGAAATCATGTTCACTATTCCAGCTCATGGTGCTCGCTTATTCAGTGACATTAAGGGCTCATTACAACATAGTAAGCAGGCGGGTGTAGCTGTCAGCTTGGTTCTTTTCCTCAGAACACAAGTGGTTCAATGGCAGAGTCAGACATACGAATATGTTACTCTAATCTAGAATAATGAAATATGTAGGAACACACAGGAGGATGGCCCCGGGCCATGTATAAAGTTATTTATTGCTTCATAACCAATGACCCTAAACTTGACAGCTGAAATCAACAAATACTTGTTAACTTGTGCAGATTCTGAGCATCATGGACTAACTGGACATTCTGGCTCGGAGTCCCTCATGACATTACTGTCAAGATGTGGGCCTGTGCCGCCAGGAACTGAAGGGTTCGGTGGGCTGGAGGGTCCTCTCCCAAGCAGGGTCACTCATGGCTGTTGGCGGCAGTGCCTGGCCACACAGGCCCCTCCTCGGGCTCTCACAACATGGCCGCCACCGGCCCTCTACCACCTAGCATGCAGTCTGAGAGAGACAGACGGACAAGACACACAAGACAGATGCTGTAATGTGTTTTATACCCTGTCCTCAGAAGTGACTTACCATCAATTCTGTTTTATTCTGCTGGTGACAAAGGTAATCATACTGTGACGTACCTCAATTTTTCCTTGCTGTCATTGTTGTGGGAGGCAACTACGCAAAGACATAAATGACAGGAGGAGGTTCACTGGGGGTCATTAAAGTGACTTGCTACCACATCCAGTCAAGGGACATCGGAGAAGACCCCAACAGAAATCAAAATCATACGGAGAAGGAAAGGGGGAGGGGGAGGGAAAGGAGAAGGGGGGAGCAAAGGGGAGGGGAGGAAGAGGCAGGACAAAAGGACAAAATTGAGCCCCACTTCATGAAGAGTCATAGAAGTGCTCCAATTTTACTTACAGTCTCTCCTGCCATAATCACTTCTCCTTTCTGGATGCTTCCAAGTGCCCCCATATTGAGTTCATCCACTCCTAAAGCCTGTGAGTTTCTGAGCCAGGAGGAAAGTGGGATGAGAGTATCGTAAACTCTGGCCAATCTGACCCCATTCTCCAGCATGAGGAGCTTTATTTGGATTCTACCGAGACCTCTGCCATATATCACGTGATAAGCTGTACGGGTCATAAATACAGGTGTGTATCATCCTACCTATGCCACATGGGGACCAAGGGGATGTCAGCCAAGACATCAGTATCCAGAATGACAGACCAAAATTGCTAACACCCACTAATGTGTGTTCAGTAAGACTTATTTTTATCTTGATTTATGGGTGACCTTTCGGGAAGTATTTGAAGACTGGGGATGATTAGATTTCTCAATGAAATAACATCTTCATATATTTGCTCACTGTAATAACAATACCAAAATGGAAACAGAAATCTACAAGAATCATAGTTCATGACTCTTTATCCCTAATTGACATTTTAAAGTGTCACTTACAGGCCTGACAAAAATTGACGTATTGTTTCCAAGAAATAAGATGCTGACATTTGCAAGGGGTCAAATATGCAACAGAATTCTGGCAAAGACTAATTCCAGAGACCTGTTACCTCTGAATTTGCTATTCTTTGTATCAATATAAATTAGACGGAAATTCATGAGTCTGAATTTTTCAATTCATCTGTGGTTTGGATCTGAGAAAGTGAGCCAAACCCTCCAGGTCCCAGAGCTTAGAAGAGACCTCGGGAAAGTGGAAGCTCTTCTGTGTCAAATGGTGGCCTATGGAGGACAGATACTCCTAGGAGTAGGAGAACCTGAACTACCAGCAGAGTAGCAATATCTGAAATACTGCCACTAGAGTATGAAAGTCCGAAGTACCAAGAAAGTAAGAATACCTGAATTACTAGCAGAATGGAGTACCCTAAGTACTAGCTGAGTGCGAGTCCCTGAAGTACTTGGAAACTAGGAGTTCATGAAATGCTGCCAGAGTATGAATACCTGAAGTACAAGCAGAGTAGGACTACCTTAACTATGAGGAGAGGAGGACTATCTGAAGGCCCAAGAATAACCTCTCTTTGTTCATAATCCTCAACCTCTTTATTTTCTGTGACTCTTGACTTTCTCGCAACATCCAGTGCTAGGTTAACTTTTCAACACTTTTTTTTTGCTTTTCGTTTTAGGAGAATATCAATGACAAAGGTAATCATACTGTGAGAAGCTTCAATTCTTCTGAAAAATTTACCTATTCAACCTATCGGCAATAGTTTACTCTGGCCTCGGAATTAATATTAGAGGCTTTCTAATATATGATTCGAAATGTAAGACAAATGAAGACAAAATACAGCAGAGACCAACTGAAACATGAGCTTACAATGGGAAAAAGTAAGAAAATATGGCAATACATGAAGTGAAATGTGGAGACTCCAAGCATGTAACACTATGAGGAATCTGCTGGTTCATTTGGAAAATACTGGGGGGAGGATGAGTATCTAGAAGAACACTCAGAGATCATGTAACTTCTGGTGTTTTGGCTCAAGATTAAATTTTAACTTTAAAATGACTGGATGTCTTCCTAGAAACTCTAGAAACTTCCCTTTTTCTGTGACTACAGGTCATAAAATACATTCTCATAAAATATATGATGTACAATAAAAGGTTAATAGTGCTTCAGTTTGGGTGCTGGGAACCAACTTGTTTATGTTTCCAAATTATTATATTGAATATTCATTGCTTTGTATAAGCACTAATTTTTCATATCCCAAATCTCTAAATGATTGTTTTCCTTAATCATCTGTTTCTTTTAAATGCCCTTAATTACATTAAAGCTACTAATCACACAGCAGATGCCGTTCTGCAGTAACTCCTTTTCTTGAGAGTAACTTCTTTTCTGTCTGTGATTGCTGATACCCTCTTCCACCCATGCTGCTGAATAAGAGGAAGAAGTTTCTTTCCATGTTTTAGTAAAAGGGGGAAAGGTAAGACAGGTCATTAACAGGCTATTTAAGTGGCTGGTCTTCTGAGTGTTCCTGCTCTCCTTTCCTCACAGTGTGTCTTAGGATGTTTTCTGTCACAATAGCAAAAATCTCCAAAGCTAGGTAAATTATTAAGAAAAATCTTTTATTTAGCTCACAATTTTGGAGCCCAGAAGTCCAAATAGTACCGTGCCAGCTATTGTGAAGAGCCTCTAGCTGCAAAATGATTTCCAAGCTTCCAAATCATAAAGCTGCAGGGGACAAGCCACATTCTAAAGCTGTAACTACTCTGTTGAAGGAAAAAGCCCTGCACTGCTGCTGTCTGGGTTAGAGATAACGAACGAATGGCAGGGCCAGATAGGAAGGAGACACCAACACTCTCCGCCCTTCCACCGCAGAATCACAACCAAGCCTCCAGTTGGTGATTTGCGGCTCCGCCTGTTTCTAACCAGCTTTGTGTCTAGGCAGGGAACATCCGGGTCTGTTTTGAAGCTGGCTTGCACTTGTTCATAAGAATGGGTTGACCAAAAAAAAAAAAAAAAAAAAAACTCCAAAAAAAAAAGAATGGGTTGATACATCTTTGTGAAATGTTCTAGCCAATTGTTAAACAGAGTCAGTATTAATAAACTAAATTTTGTAAGCTGACAAATAATATCAAAAATCAGGCCAGTATACATTCAAACTTTATTACTTTCTAGTTTTTTAGTGATATTCTACTATTGCTTATCTTCTTGAAATGATCTATAGTGGGAGCATTTCCACTGTGAATATCAGCAAACACTGCAAATCAGGCTTCTTCCTGCCACAGAACCCAGGTGTTAAACATTTCCCAGAATTTCACTAAAGGCATCTTTCTTTAATTCCAACTTTGGTGGCAGTACTTTAGCCAGACTAGCCAGGTTTAAACTGAAACTTTGCCATTTACTGGCTGTATAACTTGGACACATTATTTAGTTTTTCTGGGCCTTAGTTTCATCATCTCTAAAATGGAGGGGGGGATACAGAACCTGCTTCATGGGGTTGCTATGAGGATTAAAGGTTAATATTTTTTTAAAGCACTTTGGGGGAGTGTTTGAGAACTAAAAAATAGTAAGTGCTATGTATTTGTTAAGTAAAATAAACATTATTCTAAGAACTGTTCTTCCCCTCTTTGATTCTGTCTCATTTGTTTCTCTTTTCTCAAGATAAATTCCACTCTTTTTCTGTAAGAATAAAATATCCATTTTGTGTTAGATATATGACCATCCAAAGTACAGATTCAATGTCTTAGCCTGCCTGAATAAATGCTGATCAAGAGAATATCAGCAGCTCATTATGTAGTAGCTTCCAGGAATCAATCTTTTTTTTTTTTTTTTGGTGCCGGGGATTGAACACAAGGCCTTGTGCTTGCCAGGCAAGCACTGTAACCACTGAGCTAAATCCCCCACCAGGAATCAATCTTTAAATAAAAGTTTTGTCCCCTTTTATCTTTACCCATCTTCCATCCTGGTCTCTGAAATTTGGATGCAATGACGAGCTCTAGCTACCATACTGGAACAAATGAGGAAGAAAGCCACTAACTCTATGAATAATAGAAAAACGAGCAAAGAAATGTGAGAAGAATTAGCCACAGTCGACAGCAAAATATATGTGAAAGTGGCTAGAATATACTCATGGTTAGAATGAGACTAAAGATATAATGGTTTCAAATGTTAAAGATAAACTCTGAGTGATCTTCTATTTCCAGATTCACAAGACCTCTCTACTACAGTTAGTGTTCTTGAATTTCTAGAAAATTCTTTCTTATTGCTGTCTGCATCTTTGTAATAAACCTCCATTAAAGGAACTAATGTAATTGCCTCTTCCTTGCAACCAAGACTGAATCTAACTGAACTTAATTGTTTACAAGACAACCGTGAAGATATAATTCTACCTGCTTAGAAGTATTTATTTTGTGCATTAATATTTTCCTGTGCAGACAAACTTGCTCCACAGATTTTCTGCTTTAGGAATATCTTACATCCTAGTGTGGTCCTTAAATATGAAGCTGTAATCTAAGCGACCACCTATCAATTTCCCCTCTTGAAAAGCTTTTAAGCTTTTATTCTGCATTATCTAGATTTTTCTATATTATTGGCAACCAGCGTTGCTTCTGAAAAATTAAGTAAACAGAGATCGCTTCTCTTCCAACTTCTGTTGCTTGTTTCCTTCTGAGTTCAGACTTTCCTTTCACCTCATCACAACTTGCCAATGACACGTAATAATTTCCTGAAGACAATGCTAAACAAGTAGCCAGCTAATCAGAGACAGTGATTTTGATCCTCATTGAGTAATAGTCAGTTCTAAGTTCTGTTACTGATGTAGAGGTTTTAAACTGGCTGTTTCAGTTACATAAAAAGGAAATTTAGTATTTGTAGAATATTTAATGCATCAAGTAAGGTGGTGAGAAACAGAAAACCGAGAAATTGAAAGGATATTTGAGAGCTTGCAGGATCGCCCTGTTGGAAAATGAGCAGGCATAAAGATAAGACAGCATCAGTAATAACGGTAACACTGACATAACATCTATGCGAGCAGATAAACTGTAAAATTTCGATGTCTGTTTCTCACTCAGAGTTCAATTAGTGCTTGAGGGAAAGGAGGTGAAAGTTTGCTCCATGAAGTCACTAAGGAAATCAGGTTAATGAGAGTGCTACTGTTTTCACTGTATGACCTTCACATTACTGTGAGCCTCACATTCTGTCAGCAGATGGGGCCAAAGAGTGTGTGCAGATGCGGACAGTCCTCCTCTTAGGATGGTTTGACTTAATGATTCTCCAATTTTACCATGATGTGAACCATATTCATACTCAGTAGTCACTGGTACGTAAAAGGTCAGATCTTACTGGCAAGCTTTGAGAGAAACCTTCCTTGGAGTGAGGAAAATTCTGGAATAGATCCTCGATTTGCTCTGTGGAAGAAACTTCCTTGTTTACAGTACTTTATGGTTTCTGGCTCCACCATCTAGAGGTTTCTTGGTTTTTTACCTCCATGACCACTTCTAATACAGCCTCATTGGAGGCTGATAGATTTCAGAGCTCATCTCTGTAGAAAAACTTGGGAGCCCAAAACTTATTTTGATATTCAAAGACTTGTTTTAGTTCAAGCTTATGGTTTCTTTAGCAGTACAGTTCCTTTAAAAACTTAGTAGATTCTGGACTTATTTGCTTACAAGCAGCTTCTGCCCTACTCATAATTCTCAGGCCTGGTTTGCTTTCGCTGTCTAGTGCTCGTGCTTTGCTCCCTATCTCCTGCCTTGAGGCCGTCTTATCATAGATGGGAAGATCTTGCTCTCGATTTGAGCTCAACTGCAAAGCTGAGTCTTACTCAGTCTTACTTCTTACTCTTTGCATTTTGGAAGCAGTCAATTTTTCCAACTTTCAACACCTCTAGTTTCTGACATTCAGTTTTATTTTTGCTTGAAAACCAGCCAGTTCTTGCCTGAGTTCATCTATATTTTTGCAAATTGTTACTAACACTCTGTTTTCTAACTCTTTCCCCTAGAGCTAAGGAGTCAGCATGCAGCTGGCCTGTCTTCTGAGTTACATGAAGAAGCAGTGTTATCAAAGGCTTTGCCACTGCCTAACATAGATCTTCATCTTTCCAGCCTCTGAAATCAGTTTCCTTGTCATTCCCGTCCTCATTGCTTAGCCATGCTATGTCTCTTAGGTTTTTGTTATGGCAATATTCCAGCTACAATTAGGGAAACTAGCTATTACAAAAATAAGCCTTGAAATTTCAATGGCGTAATACCGTAGACATTTATGTCTCGTTCAACAAAATCTAATTAGTGAGGAGCTCTACCTCCTGCAGCCATTCAGGAACCTAAGCCGTGTTCTAATTCAACAGGTGGCTTTCAGTTTAAACTGGGCGTCACCAGCCAGGTAACAGATGGAGAGAAAGAGAATATAGAGAATCTGCTGGGAGAACTTCATGGACCAGACTTCAAAGTGATATATAGAGATAGATAGATACCTTACTTTGATCTCACCTAGAATTTAGTAAGGTCACACCTTACTCAGAAGGGAGAGGAAAAGGTATACATATACAACTATATGCCCAAAAGAAAAGGAAAATAGATGAAAACAACACAGTCTCTTCTACAAACTAGAACTACAGCCAATATCATGCAGTACAATAGATGAGAAGGGTATCAGCCATATTGCGGTGCAGCCTGTGCACTGAAGCTTGTATCACCAACACCTTCAGCATCAGGATGGGATGCTAGTGTAACATCTGCTCCTGAAGAGGTAATGTTTTTGCTAATTCACACTATGCACAGCTGGAATGGGTTCTCTGTGGTCTTGGTTTCTTTAACTCCCTAGCCCCCTAATTAAAGCAGAGATAAGATTGGTTGAGGGGCCGGGGATTTAGCTCAGTGATTAGAGTGCTTGCCTAGCAAGCACAAGGCCCTGAGTTTCTGAGTTTGAGCCCCAGCACCAAAAAAAAATAAGATTGGTTGAGCTTAGATCGTGAGCCAATTCTTTTATTGAACAAAAGGCTGGGAAAACAAGTATGCATTCACCAGTCATAACTCATAAAGGGGATAAATTGTCCAAGTAAAGATGAAAAATCAATCTAAATCAAAGGAATCAATTTAATCATGGAAGTTTCAGCAAAAATGACAAGTTGGTAGGTAAGAGTATTTTGAGTAAGCAGGAAGTAGACTACTTTATTCTGTTATTCATGTGTGTGTGGTCTTGCTTCTCTCCACCAAGAATTTTGAGGTTTCTACCATCACCTAGAGCTATCTTGTTCACCACTGTATACCCAAATACCAGGCCTAGAATAGTGCCTGGTATTTGGTAATAGATCAGTAAATCTTGATTGAATGAAAAAAATCCTTGGACCAGCAAATATGTTTATTTATGCTTCCATTTCTAACTCTTCTGATGGCTGGTCGGGACTCTTGAAACCTACAAATAACATTAATGGCAATAGATTCTCCTACCTGATTTCTGGCTGTAGAGTATTCCTTCAATTGTACAACGGATGCAGTGAAAACCAGAGATGAAAGGAAAGATCAGTAAACACTGTGGAATATTATTTTTCAGATTTTTTAAATTTCCTGGTTTTTTTTTTTTTTTTTTTTTTTTTTTTTTTTTTTTTGGTGTTGGGGATCAAACTCCGGGCCTTGTGATTGCAAGGCAAGCATGATAACCACTGAACTAAATCATTTCCTGTTTTATAAGGGACTTTCTGAATTTAAATACAACAGTTAATTTTTTTTAATCCAAAGACATTCGTGTCCTTTGAGGTAATGATTTTTTCTTAGCAGGCTCATGGCCTTGAATATGGCTCATGGGAATCTGTATTTGGTCCCTTCCGTCCAGAATTTCTTTCTGAGTATGGGAATGATGACACCTGACAGGGAGAGATTTGCCTTTATGGACAATTTAAGTGGTACTAAACTTACATGACAGTACTTGAAAAGACAGCCGGCTAATACAAAGCAAAGATGTTTAATCCCTTCCTCTGTAAAAGCCAGTCTTCTCTCATTCTGTGTTATTTTAGTAAGAAAACTGTGACATGCATTACCCTGTCTCTATTTGTGCTGATACAGACTAGGTTAAAAAGTTACGTGTTCAATGAAAACTTTAGGAATAAAGAGAGAGATGAGAAAAGAGAGGAGCAGAGTAGACAGGAAGGGGAAGGAATAGAGGCAAGAAATAATCAGACTTTCTTTTCTAGTGTAACTTAGATTTAGAAAGAAGAGTCTAAAAATTACAAAGTAGGGATGTTAGCCACTCCGAAAATCGGAAATTTCAGGGAAAAGTGTATCCCACATTCATTACAATCTGAAACAGGGATCTGGGAGCATTGCGCGTGGGTGACTTGCACGGCCTGCAGAGGCTGCCTGAAAAGCTATCATCTCTTAAAGAGACAAGACTGTTTTGAACAGGGCTTACTATGGCCTGAAGAGCCAGACCTGTTAAGCATCACTCCATAGCCACAGATTCTTAGATTTCAGGAGTGCACAGCTGGGTGATTCCACAGATTATGTATCTGGAGAGGGATTTTGATGCTGGTGCAAGAACAGGACAAAAGAAACATTCTGCTCAAACAGTGCAGAAGTGGACAGTCTGTAAGTGTTGGCCGAAACAGTTTTAAATAAGACTAAGACTATTAGCCAAGGTGTTCTTAGCCAGACTCAATATTTCAAATACCTTCTGGTGTTTGGAAATGGCCTTCGTGAAGGAATTGAAGGTTTTTTTTAAAAGTTGATCATTTTTTATTGAAGGATGAGATGAGATAAAAAAAATATTGGAAGGAAGAAAGGATGGAAGGACAGAAGGAAGGAAGGGAAGGAGGGAGGGAGGGAGGAAAATTTTTGTCATTAATTTGTGAGCACATTGGAGTTAATAGTTTTGGCATCTAGTATTTCATTTCAAGGCTAATGTGCCATACCATCTGCCAAGCGACGCCGTCTTTATTAGGTTACCATGGTATATGAAAAGTAAAATGCTTTGTAAAGTTTTTGAGTGGGATGCCTTTTATTTCCCCCTTCAAAAATTTTCGCAGTGTAAATTTTTATGTTCCCAATAAAACTGTTGAAATTAATGATAGATATTCAAATGACAGTACCAAGTAAATTCAGCCCTATATTTTCCTTTATGATTTAATTTTTTAAAATCTGAGCATAACCCTGAGGTTCAGAAGATTTTTAAATGTATATAAACGATTAATTCCATAAGTGTTAACAACTAAAAAACAATAGAATACTTTCCTTAGAATGAAGAGGGACTTACTCCAGGTGCATTTAAGGAAAGTGAAGCTATTTCATTTTTCTTTTGCATGACTGGGAGTACAGTACAGAAACTCAGAAAGGGTGAAAAGAGAAAATGGGATTTGTATACTTTTGATGTATGCTAATGATTTTCTCCTTAAAGCTAATGATTCACGGATACTAGTTTTCCCCCACCCCATGTAGTTTGAAGTGGCAATTTAATTCAGCTTTGTCTGATTAATTTGATCCAGCTCCATCTAAACTGGATGATTTTGCAAGTGTTTTAAAAGAGACCGTGTGATCAGGATGCCTCTTTAATGCTCTGGCACTCAAGGTTTCGGGCTTTCTCCCCCTTCTGTCTCTGGGGAAAGTTTCCAGCCTTCATTTCTTCCATATGTCTAGTAAAAAAAAATTTAAGTTGTTTGCGTCCAGAGACGTGTGCATATTATACTGAGAGGCACACACATACTGAACTGAGAGGGACAGCAATCATAGAGCGCCTTGACATTCAGCAAAGTGGGAGGAGAAAAGATTTCTGGCCTATGAGTCTCATTTTCTTGTTGAGGTGAAGTATGCTAAGGATCGTTCTGGAGAGCTTCTATCTTCCATGTCCCAACTCTGTTATTAAAATCCTAGGATGTTAGCTCCCCTAAGAGGTAAGATTCAGATGACATGAAAGTGAACACTGGTGGGCTGTCCCAATAATCTATCTCCAATTAAAACTAGTATTTCTGACTAAACATCAGACTATGGAGCTCCATTCATACCCACCAGGTAGAAGTTGCATTTCTAAAAGCACCATGGGGGACTAGAGAATACTGAACTTTCTAAGCAAGTAGGTAAATACTTGTTGAGTGCCTCTTTCATGATAGAAACTGCCAGGTACAGCGAAGATAGCTTAAGTAGGACAGACACAGTACCAGACTTCTTATAGCTTCCAAGCCAGTGGGAAACCTGTCTTCCCTAAATGATGGAAAACTAGGACCCCAGAGGTTGGAAGCAAGGCCTCGTGAGTAAAAAAAACCGTGGCAAATTCAATGTCTGTACATGCAGATTGAATCTGCCATGGCAAAAGCCAAAGAGAGATGGACAAAAGTCGGCTAGATTCAGACCCTGCCTCTGAACGCTGGAGAAACTGATCCCTTAGCACGGTACAGTTGACATATACTGAGGTTGTCAATATTTGGACTCACATTTGGCCTTGGAAGTATTTTTTCTCCAATGAGCCTTTTAATAAAGTCTTGGAATTATCTGTCATATTTATTGAGCATCCAGTTGACTACTGCTTCTTGGAACTTGAACCATTCTGACCAGAAATGTGACTGCCTAGTATTCTGTCCTCGGCTGGGGTGATTAGAAAACCAGTCCTGGTTATGAAGGTGAAAATATCAAAGAGGGAGAAAACCGAGGCTATGCTTTGGCTCGAAGAGTGGCTGCTGATTGGCCACTTTGCAGGTGACTCTCCAGAACTGTCTTTGCCAAGCCATTGCCTCCGCCCTTTCCCAGTGATGCAATATCAGCCCACCAGAATGTGTTGTTCTCCAAAGCCCTTGCTTCAATGGGTACATCCTGTAAACAAGGCCAGCAGATGTCAGTCCTGATCCACTTTTTCTCAGTAATGAACAAGGAAGAAGAGTGGACCTGATTTCCCAATCACTGCCTTCTATTTGCTGGCTTTCCTTCTTCCTGAGATGGAGGCCCCCTGCTTGGTTTGCTTTGTTAATATTTGCATTATTCAATGGTTATTATGTGATAAGCAGGTTGTTTGCTTTAGGTTTTGGTTGGTTTGTTTTCTGGTGCTTGTATTCTTAGCTGGTGGCAGAATTTGAGTTACAGCTGTGGTCTGGATACTACTGAGTATGGGTATGATGCATGTTTTTACAGCTTTCACCTGACGCCTCAACAATCCAGAGTTGGGTCAAAATGCCAAAATAAAACAATAAAAAATCTAAAGGAAAAACATGTAGCTTAGAGTGCTAAAACATCCCTGTGCTGTCAGTCTTGGCTAAGTCTCTTTTAGAAAGAAGCAGAGATTTGCAAATACTTCGGTAAACATCATTTCTGAAATGCAGATAACTTTTAATTTTCTGATTAAGCAATATTACTCCTGTGCATTTAATGAGCAATAAATTTTATCTTTGAGTGAAAACATGTTATATCTAAAGACTACATAGTTTACTCTAAGTGCAATAGGATTTAAGCAAACAGAATATAAAGGTACTATTCATAATGTGTTCAGCTATTTGTAACATACTGCTTATTATAAAAGCAGACTTTAAGGTTGCTATTGACATTTTAAATCTAGAACTTGCTAATGAAGAAAAATGTGTGTTCCTTCCTTTTGATCTAGTATTGTTTCTTATAGCTGATTAGTTAGTATGTGTTCAAAGGTAAAACCATCTTCTGATTTCAACATGCTGTGAAAGAATCTGAACACTGTAAGGTTCTCAGGACCAGAGTATATTTAAGCTATACTCTATTACTTAGAGTAAATGTTAAATATTTATTTACCAAGTTGTTTAATTCAAACAAGAACCTTCTTGATTTATTAATACAACCTAGAATATATTACAACTTTTAAAAAAAACTCCCCCAGAACATTGTAGTATTGGTATCTTATCAAATTAAAGACTATAGTAACCAGATGCATAGCACTGAGTTTTTCTCCACTTGAAATACAAGTAACTTCTGACTTTAAAGATTTTAAAATCTAAGTGAATTTATTTTAAAACTTTTCTAGGGGCAGGAAGATGAAATAAATCATTACTTATAATTGTTTGTAATGTTAAAAGTTAAAAACCAAAGGCAAGATATTTGTAATTTTATATTTCAAGCTGTTATCTTACTTGCTTAAACATTCTTCACCTATTTTTAATCAAGAGACCCAATGTTAATAAAAAAAGTATTTATACCCTAAAAAAAGTACATACGTGAAATATCTTCTTATCTCATATTTAGGATTCTTGTGTTACTATCAACTGCAAAATTAAGAGCAAATTTGTTATCCTGTCCTATGCAGTCATGTCCTGTTTCACCACCCAACTCTCTAGTCTGGAGCATACGATGGAAATACATAATGTGAGCCTTAAAACAACCATGTGCATAATTTTAATTCTCTAGTAGCCACATTTTTAAAAATAAAAATAAACAGGTCAAACTCCAATGATATATTACCAAAATACTATTTAAACATGTAATCAACATTTGAAAACAATGTGATGTATTTTGCACTCTTTTCCTGTTGGTCCCAAGGCTTTGAAATCCCCGTGGGTCTCATATTTAACAGCACCTCTCAGTTTGCACCAGCCACATTTCAGGTGCTTGGGCAAATGGTTACTGTGTTAGACAACATGAGTAGAGATGACCAAATCCGTACACTGAATGACTTTGTAGAATACCATCGTTGAGCTGATACTGGTCTAAAGATTCACATGTCCAGGCAAGATTGTTAGTGGTTCAAACTGCTCAAGTGTATGGGAATCCTTTGTTCTTGCTCTATTTTGTTTTCAGTGGTTTATTTTGCTCCATAAGGATGTATCAGTCACCCTCAAGCTGCTGGACCCTCTCTGTGTCCTGCCTGTGCAGCTGAGATTGCTAAAGGAGTCGCTTTGGAGAAGGTGACCTGGAGGAAACACTCTAAAATAGCGCAGTGGGAGAGGCAGAGCCCACAGGAGTCTTGTCTGTGATCTGTTTAGGACATGGGAAAAATCTCAGTGTCTACTTTTCGGTCGTCTGGTGTGCAGCCCTGAAATGTAACCCCGGGATTCTGAAAAGAATGTCAACTCTGTGCTTGGATTTTCTGCGAGCATCTGAATTCTACATAGTTCAACTAGTTTTTCTTTCAAATAAGCCCCAACTTCTTAAACCATGTGTCTTGATTTGAGGTTCAGAAAATATGGCCCCCTCTAAAGCAGGTTCCGCCTGTTGTGGGGCTGGTTTTCCAAATCCGAGTGACGGCTGAATGAGACAAAGTTTCAGAGCTGGTACAACAATTATTTGGAAATAGTAATGGAAAGAATAGATGAGACCAGGGAAAAGTGATAAATGTTTCAGAGAGAAGAAATAGCACAAGTTTTCTGAAGTTTATCCCCTTCCCACAGGCCCTAAATTGCTGCAAGTTAGTCAAGAGAGAAATTAAACTGAAAAATATAAAAGAATCCACAAAATGCAGAAAAAGTGCCCTTCTTTGTCTTTATTCATCTCTCTACCCCACTCCAAAGCCCTTATTAAAAAGAAGTAAGGAATAATTGGTTTTTGACTCCAGTAACATACCTTTTAATGGTATGAGAAATTCTCATATTAGGCTAAGCATGTTGTGTAGAACCTGGAACATAATGGACATTAAATAAGTGGGGCCATTACTAGAAATGTTGTACTGTTGACAAACCATCCAGGCAATGTGAGAAAACAAGAGGAACAATACAATGGTACCATCTCTCTAATAGCTATCTCTTTCCTGTTTTAATTCATTTGCTGTGAAAGACAGTGCATTCCATCATGTCTTCTTTGTAGCCTTCTGAATGAAATCTTATTTTCTTCCTTATTAACATGCCTTAATTAATATAGGTATGTTTGTACAGTTATCAAGCCAAACCACCTCACTGAAATAAAAATTGTTCATGGTATTCTTGGCTGTCTTGTTATTTTCCTATTATGTTGAAAGAAAATATTGGGTATTATCATGACTCCATATGATTTTGAACAGACATTTAATAGTCTCCTTAAAAATGTTCCTGGGTCCCTCCTTGGTCTTAGATCAAGGACGTGTAAACTTTTTCTCAAATTTAGTGGGGGTTAGATTTTTATTCTCTACTCTGTTTTCAACTTGTGAAAAGAAATATTATATTGAATATTTTTAAATTTCTTGGACATGAGAAATCTAGATTTTTCCCCAAATTAGCACTTTATATCTTTACTATCCACAGTTCTGTGACCATCACTGGATATTTCCATGAAGCAGTCTAAGAGCAATTTTATCTACCAGCACAGATGCACAGTTATCTTTGCATACTTCCCTAAGCCACTGTTTGCTTGTTTTTCCTCAGATATTGTATTAGAAATAACCTTATATAATAGTGCAGAAACAATCTACAGTTGAAAATTATAATTTTGTTAAGAGTATGTTTCCGCAGTTGGAATTTTTATTTGTTTAAGATTTCCACTATTGCCTATCTAATAGCGGTGGGTCTTTTATTTACAGAGGAACAGAGAAAACGAAAGACGTTAAAACAACACAAGCAGGAGAGAGAATTAACTTGAAATCATTTATGATAAAGAAATCATTGGCGCAGGTTTCCAGAAGTGAGAGGAAGAGCTTTGTTAGGATCACGAGGTCTACC